>JABXNX010000108.1:84383-111602 GCA_014843695.1 Archivesica marissinica
GGCATTGATACACACCCACACTGGGCATTGATACACACCCACACAGGGCATTTATACACACCCACACTGGGCATTGATACATACCTACACGGGGCTTTGATACACACCCACATGCAAGAGGGGCATTGATACACACCCACATGGAAGAGGGATATTGATACACTCCCACACGCAAGAGGGACATTGATACACACACACACAAGAGGGACATTGATACACCCCCATATGCAGGGGGTTGTTGGGTTGTTGCAAGAGGGGCATTGATACACCCCCACACGCAAGAGGGACATTGATACACACCCACACAAGGCATTGATACACACCCACATGCAAGAGGGACATTGATACACCCCCACACACAAGATGGACATTGATACACACCCACACGGGGCATTGATACACACCCACACGCAAGAGGGGCATTGATACACCCCCACACGGGGCATTGACACACACCCACATGCAAGAGGGGCATTGATACACCCCCACATGCAAGAGGGGCATTGATACACACCCACACAGGGCATTGATACACACCCACACGCAAGAGAGGCATTGATACACCCCCACACGCAAGAGGGACATTGATACACCCCCACACGCAAGAGGGACATTGATACACACCCACATGCAAGAGGGACATTGATACACACCCACACGGGACATTGATACACCCCACATGCAAGAGGGACATTAATACACCCCCACACGCAAGATGGACATTGATACACCCCCACACGCAAGATGGACATTGATACACCCCACATGGGACATTGATACACCCCCACATGGGACATTGATACCCCCATATGGGACATTGATACACCCACATGGGACATTGATACACCCCCACATGGGACATTGATACACCCCACATGGGACATTGATACACCCCCACATGGGACATTGATACACCCCCACATGGGACATTGATACACCCCCACATGGGACATTGATACACATCCCCACACAGGACATTGATACACCCCCATATGGGACATTGATACACCCCCACATGGGACATTGATACACCCCCACATGGGACATTGATACATCGCCACACAGGACATTGATACACCCCCACACAGGACATTGATACACACCCACACAGGACATTGATACACACCCACACAGGACATTGATACACCCCCACACAGGACATTGATACACCCCCACACAGGACATTGATACACCCCCACACAGGACATTGATACACCCCCACATGCAAGAGGGACATTGATACACCCCCACATGCAAGAGGGACATTGATACACCCCCACACGCAAGAGGGACATTGATAGCATAGGAAGTAATAAAATGATCAACACACTGTCACAATACTAACAGATCAACACACTGTCACAATACTAACAGATCAACACACTGTCACAATACTAACAGATCAACACACTGTCACAATACTAACAGATCAACACACTGTCACAATACTAACAGATCAACAAACTGTCACAATACTAACAGATCAACACACTGTCACAATACTAACAGATCAACACACTATCACAATACTAACAGATCAACACACTGTCACAATACTAACAGATCAACACACTGTCACAATACTAACAGATCAACATACTGTCACAACACTAACAGATCAACACACTGTCACAACACTAACAGATCAACACACTGTCACAATACTAACAGATCAACACATGGTCACAATACTAACAGATCAACACACTGTCACAATACTAACAGATCAACACACTGTCACAATACTAACAGATCAACACACTGTCACAATACTAACAGATCAACACACTGTCACAATACTAACAGATCAACACACTGTCACAATACTAACAGATCAACACACTGTCACAATACTAACAGATCAACACACTGTCACAATACTAACAGTTGTCACTAACAGATCAACACACTGTCACAACACTAACAGATCAACACACTGTCACAATACTAACAGATCAACACACGGTCACAATACTAACAGATCAACACACTGTCACAATACTAACAGATCAACACACTGTCACAATACTAACAGATCAACACACTGTCACAATACTAACAGATCAACACACTGTCACAATACTAACAGATCAACACACTGTCACAATACTAACAGATCAACACACTGTCACAATACTAACAGATCAACACACTGTCACAATACTAACAGATCAACACACTGTCACAATACTAACAGATCAACACACTGTCACAATACTAACAGATCAACACACTGTCACAATACTAACAGATCAACACACTGTCACAATACTAACAGATCAACACACTGTCACAATACTAACAGATCAACACACTGTCACAATACTAACAGATCAACACACTGTCACAACACTAACAGAATGGATTGTTATGGTTTGTTTGTCATACGGCGACTCTCCAGCTAGTATTGATGGAGGAACACCCCATGAGCACAAACGGCACGTGGGTAGAACCACAAAACCTTCTGCAAGCCAAATGGATGAATGAATTTGACAAGTAATTTGAAATAAACGACCTCCTGAAGCACTTGGTACCTTTAAAGTTGTAGGAACTTGTTTCACAGTCAGTGTAAAATATATAGAGGATATTTATTTGTTTTGAGTGAATATGGAATATATCTCACTGAGAAGTGAGAACATTTCAAATATGACTTCGAGGTGAGATATATTCCATATTCATTCAAAACAAACAAATTTTCTTTTTATTTTATGATAATTGGTGAAAAACAAACACAAAATGAAGAAATTAAAATAGTTGGCCGCCGTGTTTTTGCGCGGATGAATACATTAACGACTATATGTCGTGAGTCGAAAGAAACACAAATCTGCCGCCATCTTGAATTTAAAGTTGAATCGAGGAAAAATACATGAACAATCGCCAGCCTCGCCAATGGCTACAATATTGCAAAATTGGCTAATAAAAACTCAGTTTGGTGAAAATTATAAAAACGGCGAAAATCTGTAAAATATCTGAAAATTGGAAATTCCCCCGAGAATATTTGTGGAAAATTACTCGGGTCAAGGTGAAATCGTGTCGCGCGTGACTAATATCACGGACTGGAGAATCATACAAGCATGTTGTTTGTTTATTTAATGGGGCGTAATGTTTGATTAGTTGTATTTCGCTTTTGATTTGTTTCATAACAAAAACAATAATACAGGTAAATAGTGTCATTGAAGCCAGGTAAACGGTGAAAATTAAATGACACGTGTAACACGGTGCAAGTTTGTGAAAAAAACAACAACATCGGATGATAAAATTATTTTACATTCCAGGTACATATCCTCAATATTGTTAGATTCCATTTTTTATTTATTTAAATTTTGTTAGAGCTATTAATTGTTTATATATTATTATTCAATAGCAGACGGTTGATTTATTGTTGTTGTCTAAGCATTTAAAGGGAGAGTAATAGTGCAAGAATAGTGTATTGGGTAAAAAAGTAGTCCGGCAGTGAGATATAATCCATATCTCACCGATGAGATATGGATTATAGCTCACTGATAGAACACTGTATTTCATCAATTAGCATAAAATAAATACATTTTATTATATCTATATATAATGTCATACTCGATTGTCTCAATCTTTAACAACTCGGCCATGAAAAGCCAGGATTGAGAGAGTATTTGGTTGGTATTTGACACAAAATATACACAGCGTACTTGACTATTTGAACCGATACCACATCGGTGAAAATGCAAATTTTATATATATATACAGAATGTAATTTCATGGTATAATTCTTCTGAGTATTTCAACTAATAAACAAACGTTGTATACGACGTTTGTTGACATAACAAAAAAATGTAAACAGGATCAACATCCATGCATAATACAAAGCGTGTACCCTGAAAGACAACATTTTATGGTACATATTTACCGTGATATCTAACATTTGTACCGTTGATGTTTTAGACTAATCACATTTAAATTATACAGAATCAAGAGCTTAGTATAGACTCCAATAATGAACAAATGTTAATTCAAGAAGAGCGCTGCTCACCATTATATGAAATCCTACTTTCACTTTTGAGAGTTTGTAATCGTAAAAACATTTTTTATTGATTGCAAGTCAAGTGTTCGAATTATTTTGGAAGAATTTGTAGCAGCAATGTTATTTTATGCATTTATTATTTTTGCTTTATATGGTGTAATGTGGCTTTTTAACCCATTCAACACCAAGTAACTCACATGGACTGGTCCATGATATTCATAAACCAATAAATGAATCAGAAAATCACATTTGGACAAGTTCATTTATCAAAATGGGTAATTATGTCTAAAAATAGTCATATCACTGGAAAAAAGTGCAGATCCTGATGAGACGGATCGTCACGAGCCGGCTCATCTGGATCTACACTTTTTGTAAGCCTATTTAGAGGTCTGTGGTGTTGAAAGGGTTAAGGGGCGCACAAACATGTGAACATACTGGGTATGAGAGCTACTGGTCGCACTTTCAGCGATGAACCGATCACAATCAGCAAGTCACAGTCATCTTTGTCCATGGACATCTGCTGATGAAATTCCTGGGCAAGACTTTCGCCAAAAAATACAATATCTGGCTTCATAACGGACAGTGGAGTTAGCGGATCACACTTTGGACAAGATGGTATCACCTGTAATTAGAAACAACACTATATGGATGGCAGTACCGGCGGTATGATGTGTCTACGGCATGACGTAGTAAACAATGAAGAAATATGCAAACAGCCTTTTCCTTAATAAACTGCTAATGACCAAAATGCAAGTTTCTAGAATAAATCGCAATCAAAGTCTGCTATTATATAATAATTACAAACTTTGACTGAAAACAGACTCATGTTAGCGCCATTAGCGGGTGTCGACAGTGAGCTAATTCATGATTACGCTAATATAGTTCCCATTTACATGTTGTACATGATATTCAGGTAAGCATCTTTCATCTGTTCATTCCGTTGACAGTTTATGATTTCTTGTTTATCAACACATGTTTACATTTCTGGGTCACAACTGATCCAATGGAAAGAATGATAGGTGGCGTTATTTTACCGCATTCTGAAAAATTGTGGATGCCTCAGTATGTCAAGACCAGCGGTATGTCAAGACCAGCGGTATGTTAAGACCAGCGGTATGTTAAGACCAGCGGTATGTCAAGACCAGCGGTATGTTAAGACCAGCGGTATGTTAAGACCAGCGGTATGTTAAGACCAGCGGTATGTTAAGACCAGCGGTATGTCAAGACCAGCGGTATGTCAAGACCAGCGGTATGTCAAGACCAGCGGTATGTCAAGACCAGCGGTATGTCAAGACCAGCGGTATGTTAAGACCAGCGGTATGTTAAGACCAGCGGTATGTCAAGACCAGCGGTATGTCAAGACCAGCGGTATGTTAAGACCAGCGGTATGTCAAGACCAGCGGTATGTCAAGACCAGCGGTATGTCAAGACCAGCGGTATGTCAAGACCAGCGGTATGTCAAGACCAGCGGTATGTTAAGACCAGCGGTATGTCAAGACCAGCGGTATGTTAAGACCAGCGGTATGTTAAGACCAGCGGTATGTTAAGACCAGCGGTATGTTAAGACCAGCGGTATGTAAGACCAGCGGTATGTCAAGACCAGCGGTATGTCAAGACCAGCGGTATGTTAAGACCAGCGGTATGTTAAGACCAGCGGTATGTCAAGACCAGCGGTATGTCAAGACCAGCGGTATGTTAAGACCAGCGGTATGTTAAGACCAGCGGTATGTCAAGACCAGCGGTATGTCAAGACCAGCGGTATGTCAAGACCAGCGGTATGTTAAGACCAGCGGTATGTTAAGACCAGCGGTATGTTAAGACCAGCGGTATGTCAAGACCAGCGGTATGTTAAGACCAGCGGTATGTCAAGACCAGCGGTATGTTAAGACTATGTTAAGAAACAACTATACTGCTGATGAAAGACTATACATTTTAATTCTTATTTCAAGTAATATTAATTTCTTCAAGATTCTAAAACATGATTTCAATACATTACTAGTACTCTAATAATTAAAGTGATGTAAATATATATTGGCCTCCATACCATCCCCTTCAGCCAACCCAATCCACCCTTGTCTTCGTTAGGTTTTGATTTGATTTTTTTAAATGAACAATAATTGCTGGATGTGGTTTTGTACTAACACAGAAATAGTAGCTATTATAATACATGCAGCAACATGAAGCAATTATAAACATTGTGTTAGCTGTTACACAAACTGACAAAGCTGGTAATAGCTGGCAGTAAAATACTAGCAATGTTTGCTAATAGCCGCATAAAATGGATCGTGTATCATATTAGGGAGATTGCCATTCCAAATTTGTAACGGGAACGCGTATGTGTAGCTAAGAAAGTATTCCATTTTAAACGTTACATCAGTTTAAGGGAAACAAATATGTTACATCAGTTTAAGGGAAACAAATATGTTACATCAGTTTAAGGGAAACAAATATGTTACATCAGTTTAAGGGAAACAAATATGTTACATCAGTTTAAGGGAAACAAATATGTATCAATTTACTAACTACACATACCGGTATGCATTTCCATTACAAGTTTGAAATCACAACCTATTGATTGCATATTGGAGTTTCAGGCTCAGAACTTGCAACTTAAATTTAATTCCGGTTAGGAATACACCTGTATCTATCTGCACTGAATGTTGGTATTGCTTTCATTTACAACACCAAACTCAATGTCTGGGTTTTATTTTTAATCACCTCTAAACAATATTAAACTAAGACATATCCTACGGCATGCAATTCTATTCTAGGAATCAGAGACAGCAGTGACACATCTCCACATAGGGCTTAGATTATACGGAAAGCTAGTGTTTACAAGCACGCAATGATAAAAAGAGTAGCATTAAAGAAGTTTATAAACCAATCACACAGCAAGGACATTATAATCATCACAGTTTATAAACCAATCACAGAGCAAGGACAGTATAATCATCACAGTTTATAAACCAATCACAGAGCAAGGACATTATAATCATCACAGTTTATAAACCAATCACAGAGCAAGGACATTATAAATTAATAGTGGACCACTAAGTGTGTTGAAATGATGGTTCTGTATGTAACATCATCTAGTGGACCACTAAGTTTGATGGTTCTGTATGTAACATCATCTAGTGGACCACTAAGTTTGATGGTTCTGCATGTAACATCATCTAGTGGTCCACTAAGTTTGTTGGTTCTGCATGTAACATCACCTAGTGGTCCACTAAGTTTGTTGAAATGATGGTTCTGTATGTAACATCACCTAGTGGACCACTAAGTTTGATGATTCTGTATGTAACATCATCTAGTGGACCACTAAGTTTGATGGTTCTGTATGTAACATCACCTAGTGGTCCACTAAGTTTGTTGAAATGATGGTTCTGTATGTAACATCACCTTGTCGACCACTAAGTTTGATGAAATGTTGATTCTGTATGTAACATCATCTAGTGGACCACTAAGTTTGATGGTTCTGTATGTAACATCACCTAGTGGACCACTAAGTTTGATGGTTCTGTATGTAACATCACCTTGTCGACCACTAAGTTTGATGGTTCTGTATGTAACATCATCTAGTGGACCACTAAGTTTGTTGGTTCTGTATGTAACATCATCTAGTGGTCCACTAAATTTGTTGGTTCTGCATGTAACATCACCTAGTGGTCCACTAAGTTTGTTGAAATGATGGTTCTGTATGTAACATCATCTAGTGGACCACTAAGTTTGATGATTCTGTATGTAACATCACCTAGTGGTCCACTAAGTTTGATGGTTCTGTATGTAACATCACCTTGTCGACCACTAAGTTTGATTGTTCTGTATGTAACATCACCTAGTGGACCACTAAGTGTAATGGTTCTGCATGTAACATCATCTAGTGGACCACTAAGTTTGATGGTTCTGTATGTAACATCATCTAGTCGACCACTAAGTTTGATGGTTCTGTATGTAACATCACCTTGTGGACCACTAAGTTTGATGATTCTGTATGTAACATCACCTAGTGGACCACTAAGTTTGATGGTTCTGTATGTAACATCACCTTGTCGACCACTAAGTTTGATGGTTCTGTATGTAACATCATCTAGTGGACCACTAAGTTTGTTGGTTCTGTATGTAACATCATCTAGCGGACCACTAAGTTTGTTGGTTCTGTATGTAACATCATCTAGTGGTCCACTAAGTTTGTTGGTTCTACATGTAACATCATCTAGTGGACCACTAAGTTTGTTGGTTCTGTATGTAACATCATCTAGTGGTCCACTAAGTTTGTTGAAATGATGGTTCTGTATGTAACATCATCTAGTGGACCACTAAGTTTGTTGGTTCTGTATGTAACATCATCTAGTGGACCACTAAGTTTGATGGTTCTGTATGTAGCATCATCTAGTGGTCCACTAAGTTTGATGGTTCTGTATGTAACATCACCTTGTGGACCACTAAGTTTGATGATTCTGTATGTAACATCATCTAGCGGACCACTAAGTTTGTTGGTTCTGTATGTAACATCATCTAGTGGTCCACTAAGTTTGTTGGTTCTACATGTAACATCACCTAGTGGTCCACTAAGTTTGTTGAAATGATGGTTCTGTATGTAACATCATCTAGTGGACCACTAAGTTTGTTGGTTCTGTATGTAACATCATCTAGTGGACCACTAAGTTTCATGGTTCTGCATGTAACATCACCTAGTGGTCCACTAAGTTTGATGGTTCTGTATGTAACATCATATAGTGGTCCACTAAGTTTGATGATTCTGTATGTAACATCACCTAGTGGTCCACTAAGTTTGATGATTCTGTATGTAACATCACCTAGTGGTCCACTAAGTTTGATGATTCTGTATGTAACATCACCTAGTGGTCCACTAAGTTTGATGGTTCTGTATGTAACATCACCTTGTCGACCACTAAGTTTGATGGTTCTGTATGTAACATCACCTAGTGGACCACTAAGTGTGATGGTTCTGCATGTAACATCATCTAGTGGACCACTAAGTTTGATGGTTCTGTATGTAACATCATCTAGTCGACCACTAAGTTTGATGGTTCTGTATGTAACATCATCTAGTGGACCACTAAGTTTGTTGGTTCTGTATGTAACATCACCTAGTGGACCACTAAGTTTGTTGGTTCTGTATGTAACATCATCTAGTGGACCACTAAGTTTGTTGGTTCTGTATGTAACATCATCTAGTGGTCCACTAAGTTTGTTGGTTCTGCATGTAACATCACCTAGTGGTCCACTAAGTTTGTTGAAATGATGGTTCTGTATTTAACATCATCTAGTGGACCACTAAGTTTGATGGTTCTGTATGTAACATCATCTAGTGGACCACTAAGTTTGATGGTTCTGCATGTAACATCACCAAGTGGTCCACTAAGTTTGATGGTTCTGTATGTAACATCATCTAGTGGTCCACTAAGTTTGATGGTTCTGCATGTAACATCACCTAGTGGTCCACTAAGTTTGATGGTTCTGTATGTAACATCACCTAGTGGTCCACTAAGTGTGTTGGTTCTGCATGTAACATCACCTAGTGGTTCACTAAGTTTGTTGAAATGATGGTTCTGTATGTAACATCATCTAGTGGACAACTAAGTTTGATGGTTCTGTATGTAACATCATCTAGTGGACCACTAAGTTTGATGGTTCTGCATGTAACATCACCTAGTGGTCCACTAAGTTTGATGGTTCTGTATGTAACATCATCTAGTGGTCCACTAAGTTTGATGGTTCTGCATGTAACATCACCTAGTGGTCCACTAAGTTTGATGGTTCTGTATGTAACATCACCTAGTGGACCACTAAGTTTGATGATTCTGTATGTAACATCACCTAGTGGTCCACTAAGTTTGATGATTCTGTATGTAACATCACCTAGTGGTCCACTAAGTTTGATGATTCTGTATGTAACATCACCTAGTGGTCCACTAAGTTTGATGATTCTGTATGTAACATCACCTAGTGGTCCACTAAGTTTGATGGTTCTGTATGTAACATCACCTTGTCGACCACTAAGTTTGATGGTTCTGTATGTAACATCACCTAGTGGACCACTAAGTTTGATGGTTCTGCATGTAACATCATCTAGTGGACCACTAAGTTTGATGGTTCTGTATGTAACATCACCTTGTCGACCACTAAGTTTGATGGTTCTGTATGTAACATCACCTAGTGGACCACTAAGTTTGATGGTTCTGCATGTAACATCATCTAGTGGACCACTAAGTTTGATGGTTCTGTATGTAACATCATCTAGTCGACCACTAAGTTTGATGGTTCTGTATGTAACATCATCTAGTGGACCACTAAGTTTGATGGTTCTGCATGTAACATCATCTAGTGGACCACTAAGTTTGATGGTTCTGCATGTAACATCATCTAGTGGACCACTAAGTTTGATGGTTCTGTATGTAACATCATCTAGTCGACCACTAAGTTTGATGATTCTGTATGTAACATCACCTTGTCGACCACTAAGTTTGATGAAATGATGGTTCTGTATGTAACATCATCTAGTGGACCACTAAGTTTGTTGGTTCTGTATGCAACATCACCTAGTGGACCACTAAGTTTGTTGGTTCTGTATGTAACATCATCTAGTGGACCACTAAGTTTGTTGGTTCTGTATGTAACATCACCTAGTGGACCACTAAGTTTGTTGAAATGATGGTTCTGTATGTAACATCATCTAGTGGACCACTAAGTTTGATGGTTCTGTATGTAACATCATCTAGTGGTCCACTAAGTTTGTTGGTTCTGCATGTAACATCACCTAGTGGACCACTAAGTTTGATGAAATGATGGTTCTGCATGTAACATCACCTTGTCGACCACTAAGTTTGATGAAATGATGGTTCTGTATGTAACATCATCTAGTGGACCACTAAGTTTGATGGTTCTGTATGTAACATCACCTAGTGGACCACTAAGTTTGATGGTTCTGTATGTAACATCACCTTGTCGACCACTAAGTTTGATGGTTCTGTATGTAACATCATCTAGTGGACCACTAAGTTTGTTGGTTCTGTATGTAACATCACCTAGTGGACCACTAAGTTTGTTGGTTCTGTATGTAACATCATCTAGTGGACCACTAAGTTTGTTGGTTCTGTATGTAACATCACCTAGTGGACCACTAAGTTTGTTGGTTCTGTATGTAACATCACCTAGTGGACCACTAAGTTTGATGGTTCTGTATGTAACATCACCTAGTGGACCACTAAGTTTGTTGGTTCTGCATGTAACATCACCTAGTGGTCCACTAAGTTTGTTGAAATGATGGTTCTGTATGTAACATCATCTAGTGGTCCACTAAGTTTGTTGGTTCTGTATGTAACATCATCTAGTGGTCCACTAAGTTTGATGATTCTGTATGTAACATCATCTAGTGGTCCACTAAGTTTGTTGGTTCTGCATGTAACATCACCTAGTGGTCCACTAAGTTTGTTGAAATGATGGTTCTGTATGTAACATCATCTAGTGGACCACTAAGTTTGATGGTTCTGTATGTAACATCACCTAGTGGTCCACTAAGTTTGATGGTTCTGTATGTAACATCACCTAGTGGACCACTAAGTTTGATGGTTCTGCATGTAACATCATCTAGTGGTCCACTAAGTTTGATGATTCTGTATGTAACATCACCTAGTGGTCCACAAAGTTTGATGGTTCTGTATGTAACATCACCTTGTCGACCACTAAGTTTGATGGTTCTGTATGTAACATCACCTAGTGGACCACTAAGTGTGATGGTTCTGCATGTAACATCATCTAGTGGACCACTAAGTTTGATGGTTCTGTATGTAACATCATCTAGTGGACCACTAAGTTTGATGAAATGATGGTTCTGTATGTAACATCATCTAGTGGACCACTAAGTTTGATGATTCTGTATGTAACATCACCTAGTGGACCACTAAGTTTGATGGTTCTGTATGTAACATCACCTAGTGGACCACTAAGTTTGATGGTTCTGTATGTAACATCACCTAGTGGACCACTAAGTTTGATGGTTCTGTATGTAACATCACCTTGTCGACCACTAAGTTTGATTGTTCTGTATGTAACATCACCTAGTGGACCACTAAGTTTGATGGTTCTGTATGTAACATCACCTTGTCGACCACTAAGTTTGATGGTTCTGTATGTAACATCATCTAGTGGACCACTAAGTTTGTTGGTTCTGTATGTAACATCACCTAGTGGACCACTAAGTTTGTTGGTTCTGTATGTAACATCACCTAGTGGACCACTAAGTTTGTTGGTTCTGTATGTAACATCACCTAGTGGACCACTAAGTTTGATGGTTCTGTATGTAACATCATCTAGTGGACCACTAAGTTTGATGGTTCTGCATGTAACATCACCTAGTGGTCCACTAAGTTTGATGGTTCTGTATGTAACATCATCTAGTGGTCCACTAAGTTTGATGGTTCTGCATGTAACATCACCTAGTGGTCCACTAAGTTTGATGGTTCTGCATGTAACATCACCTAGTGGACCACTAAGTTTGATGATTCTGTATGTAACATCACCTAGTGGTCCACTAAGTTTGATGATTCTGTATGTAACATCACCTAGTGGTCCACTAAGTTTGATGATTCTGTATGTAACATCACCTAGTGGTCCACTAAGTTTGATGATTCTGTATGTAACATCACCTAGTGGTCCACTAAGTTTGATGATTCTGTATGTAACATCACCTAGTGGTCCACTAAGTTTGATGATTCTGTATGTAACATCACCTAGTGGTCCACTAAGTTTGATGATTCTGTATGTAACATCACCTAGTGGTCCACTAAGTTTGATGATTCTGTATGTAACATCACCTAGTGGTCCACTAAGTTTGATGATTCTGTATGTAACATCACCTAGTGGTCCACTAAGTTTGATGATTCTGTATGTAACATCACCTAGTGGTCCACTAAGTTTGATGGTTCTGTATGTAACATCACCTAGTGGACCACTAAGTTTGATGGTTCTGTATGTAACATCACCTAGTGGACCACTAAGTTTGATGGTTCTGCATGTAACATCATCTAGTGGACCACTAAGTTTGATGGTTCTGTATGTAACATCACCTTGTCGACCACTAAGTTTGATGGTTCTGTATGTAACATCACCTAGTGGACCACTAAGTTTGATGGTTCTGCATGTAACATCATCTAGTGGACCACTAAGTTTGATGGTTCTGTATGTAACATCACCTTGTCGACCACTAAGTTTGATGGTTCTGTATGTAACATCACCTAGTGGACCACTAAGTTTGATGGTTCTGCATGTAACATCATCTAGTGGACCACTAAGTTTGATGGTTCTGTATGTAACATCACCTTGTCGACCACTAAGTTTGATGGTTCTGTATGTAACATCACCTAGTGGACCACTAAGTTTGATGGTTCTGCATGTAACATCATCTAGTGGACCACTAAGTTTGATGGTTCTGTATGTAACATCATCTAGTGGACCACTAAGTTTGATGGTTCTGTATGTAACATCACCTAGTGGACCACTAAGTTTGATGGTTCTGCATGTAACATCATCTAGTGGACCACTAAGTTTGATGGTTCTGTATGTAACATCATCTAGTGGACCACTAAGTTTGATGGTTCTGTATGTAACATCATCTAGTGGACCACTAAGTTTGATGGTTCTGTATGTAACATCACCTAGTGGACCACTAAGTTTGATGGTTCTGTATGTAACATCATCTAGTGGACCACTAAGTTTGTTGGTTCTGTATGCAACATCACCTAGTGGACCACTAAGTTTGTTGGTTCTGTATGTAACATCATCTAGTGGACCACTAAGTTTGTTGGTTCTGTATGTAACATCACCTAGTGGACCACTAAGTTTGTTGAAATGATGGTTCTGTATGTAACATCATCTAGTGGACCACTAAGTTTGATGGTTCTGTATGTAACATCATCTAGTGGTCCACTAAGTTTGTTGGTTCTGCATGTAACATCACCTAGTGGACCACTAAGTTTGATGAAATGATGGTTCTGCATGTAACATCACCTTGTCGACCACTAAGTTTGATGAAATGATGGTTCTGTATGTAACATCATCTAGTGGACCACTAAGTTTGATGGTTCTGTATGTAACATCACCTAGTGGACCACTAAGTTTGATGGTTCTGTATGTAACATCACCTTGTCGACCACTAAGTTTGATGGTTCTGTATGTAACATCATCTAGTGGACCACTAAGTTTGTTGGTTCTGTATGTAACATCACCTAGTGGACCACTAAGTTTGTTGGTTCTGTATGTAACATCATCTAGTGGACCACTAAGTTTGTTGGTTCTGTATGTAACATCACCTAGTGGACCACTAAGTTTGTTGGTTCTGTATGTAACATCATCTAGTGGACCACTAAGTTTGTTGGTTCTGTATGTAACATCACCTAGTGGACCACTAAGTTTGTTGGTTCTGTATGTAACATCATCTAGTGGACCACTAAGTTTGTTGGTTCTGTATGTAACATCACCTAGTGGACCACTAAGTTTGTTGGTTCTGTATGTAACATCATCTAGTGGACCACTAAGTTTGTTGGTTCTGTATGTAACATCACCTAGTGGACCACTAAGTTTGTTGGTTCTGTATGTAACATCATCTAGTGGACCACTAAGTTTGTTGGTTCTGTATGTAACATCACCTAGTGGACCACTAAGTTTGTTGGTTCTGTATGTAACATCATCTAGTGGACCACTAAGTTTGTTGGTTCTGTATGTAACATCACCTAGTGGACCACTAAGTTTGTTGGTTCTGTATGTAACATCATCTAGTGGACCACTAAGTTTGTTGGTTCTGTATGTAACATCACCTAGTGGACCACTAAGTTTGATGGTTCTGTATGTAACATCACCTAGTGGACCACTAAGTTTGTTGGTTCTGCATGTAACATCACCTAGTGGTCCACTAAGTTTGTTGGTTCTGCATGTAACATCACCTAGTGGTCCACTAAGTTTGTTGAAATGATGGTTCTGTATGTAACATCATCTAGTGGTCCACTAAGTTTGTTGGTTCTGTATGTAACATCATCTAGTGGTCCACTAAGTTTGATGATTCTGTATGTAACATCATCTAGTGGTCCACTAAGTTTGTTGGTTCTGCATGTAACATCACCTAGTGGTCCACTAAGTTTGTTGAAATGATGGTTCTGTATGTAACATCATCTAGTGGACCACTAAGTTTGATGGTTCTGTATGTAACATCACCTAGTGGTCCACTAAGTTTGATGGTTCTGTATGTAACATCACCTAGTGGACCACTAAGTTTGATGGTTCTGCATGTAACATCATCTAGTGGTCCACTAAGTTTGATGATTCTGTATGTAACATCACCTAGTGGTCCACTAAGTTTGATGGTTCTGTATGTAACATCACCTTGTCGACCACTAAGTTTGATGGTTCTGTATGTAACATCACCTAGTGGACCACTAAGTTTGATGGTTCTGTATGTAACATCATCTAGTGGACCACTAAGTTTGATGGTTCTGTATGTAACATCATCTAGTGGACCACTAAGTTTGATGAGTTCTGTATGTAACATCACCTAGTGGACCACTAAGTTTGATGGTTCTGTATGTAACATCACCTAGTGGACCACTAAGTTTGATGGTTCTGTATGTAACATCACCTAGTGGACCACTAAGTTTGATGGTTCTGTATGTAACATCACCTAGTGGACCACTAAGTTTGATGGTTCTGTATGTAACATCACCTAGTGGACCACTAAGTTTGATGGTTCTGTATGTAACATCACCTAGTGGACCACTAAGTTTGATGGTTCTGTATGTAACATCACCTAGTGGACCACTAAGTTTGATGGTTCTGTATGTAACATCACCTAGTGGACCACTAAGTTTGATGGTTCTGCATGTAACATCATCTAGTGGACCACTAAGTTTGATGGTTCTGTATGTAACATCACCTAGTGGACCACTAAGTTTGATGGTTCTGTATGTAACATCACCTAGTGGACCACTAAGTTTGATGGTTCTGTATGTAACATCATCTAGTGGACCACTAAGTTTGATGGTTCTGTATGTAACATCACCTTGTCGACCACTAAGTTTGATGGTTCTGTATGTAACATCACCTAGTGGACCACTAAGTTTGATGGTTCTGCATGTAACATCATCTAGTGGACCACTAAGTTTGATGGTTCTGTATGTAACATCACCTTGTCGACCACTAAGTTTGATGGTTCTGTATGTAACATCACCTAGTGGACCACTAAGTTTGATGGTTCTGCATGTAACATCATCTAGTGGACCACTAAGTTTGATGGTTCTGTATGTAACATCATCTAGTGGACCACTAAGTTTGATGGTTCTGTATGTAACATCATCTAGTGGACCACTAAGTTTGATGGTTCTGCATGTAACATCATCTAGTGGACCACTAAGTTTGATGGTTCTGCATGTAACATCATCTAGTGGACCACTAAGTTTGATGGTTCTGTATGTAACATCATCTAGTCGACCACTAAGTTTGATGATTCTGTATGTAACATCACCTTGTCGACCACTAAGTTTGATGAATGATGGTTCTGTATGTAACATCATCTAGTGGACCACTAAGTTTGTTGGTTCTGTATGTAACATCACCTAGTGGACCACTAAGTTTGTTGGTTCTGTATGTAACATCATCTAGTGGACCACTAAGTTTGTTGGTTCTGTATGTAACATCACCTAGTGGACCACTAAGTTTGTTGAAATGATGGTTCTGTATGTAACATCATCTAGTGGACCACTAAGTTTGATGGTTCTGTATGTAACATCATCTAGTGGTCCACTAAGTTTGTTGGTTCTGCATGTAACATCACCTAGTGGACCACTAAGTTTGATGAATGTGGTTCTGCATGTAACATCACCTAGTCGACCACTAAGTTTGTGTGGTTCTGTATGTAACATCATCTAGTGGACCACTAAGTTTGATGGTTCTGTATGTAACATCACCTAGTGGACCACTAAGTTTGATGGTTCTGTATGTAACATCACCTAGTGGACCACTAAGTTTGATGGTTCTGTATGTAACATCACCTAGTGGTCCACTAAGTTTGATGGTTCTGTATGTAACATCACCTAGTGGTCCACTAAGTTTGATGGTTCTGTATGTAACATCATCTAGTGGACCACTAAGTTTGTTGGTTCTGCATGTAACATCACCTAGTGGTCCACTAAGTTTGTTGGTTCTGTATGTAACATCACCTAGTGGACCACTAAGTTTGATGATTCTGTATGTAACATCACCTAGTGGTCCACAAAGTTTGATGGTTCTGTATGTAACATCACCTTGTCGACCACTAAGTTTGATGGTTCTGTATGTAACATCACCTAGTGGACCACTAAGTGTGATGGTTCTGCATGTAACATCATCTAGTGGACCACTAAGTTTGATGGTTCTGTATGTAACATCACCTAGTGGACCACTAAGTGTGATGGTTCTGCATGTAACATCATCTAGTGGTCCACTAAGTTTGATGGTTCTGTATGTAACATCACCTTGTGGTCCACAAAGTTTGATGGTTCTGTATGTAACATCATCTAGTGGACCACTAAGTTTGATGAAATGATGATTCTGTATGTAACATCACCTAGTGGACCACTAAGTTTGATGGTTCTGTATGTCAACCGCGACAGATTATTTGTTTGTTTTGATGCTTAAAGTCGCTCCAACAGCTTAGGTTATATGGTGACTCTTTGGCTATTAGATAATGGTGGAGGAAGACACAGGAGACCCTCTGAACAGTATTTCAGGCACTGACAGTTACCCAAGTAGAACCACTGACCTTTCCGCATGCCAGTTGGATAGCTTCCTCACATGAAAGAATTTGACACAACCAGTGGGATTCGTACCTACAGCAGTGAGGGGCAACTGACCGCATCCACTCGGGCCTCTCCGCGACAGATTAAGAAGGGAAAACCATATCATTAACCTATTACAATCTGCATTTACCTGCTTCATAATTTCCTCCCGGATATCATCACAAGAGCACTGGTGGTGGCAACTCATGCACGTAGCTGTGGCGAACGATCCTGAAATATAGAGAAACGACGAGCATAATAATGAGGTATGGAATCAAAACTGTCACACTGGCAGTCGAGATGCAGTAAACTGTCAAACCTGCAGTCGTGATGCAGTAAACTGTCACACATGCAGTCAAGATGCAGCAAACTGTCACACTTGCAGTCGAGATGCAGCAAACTGTCACACCTGCAGTCAAGATGCAGTAAACTGTCACACCTGCAGTCGAGATGCAGCAAACTGTCACACCGGCAGTCGGGATAGAGTAAACTGTCACACATTGCAGCAAACTGTCACACCTGCAGTCGAGATGCAGTAAACTGTCACACCTTCAGTTGGGATACAGCAAACTGTCACACCTGCAGTCGAGATGCAGCAAACTGTCACACCTGCAGTCGAGATAAGCAAACTGTCACACCTGCAGTCAAGATGCAGCAAACTGTCACACCTGCAGTCGGGATGCAGCAAACTGTCACACCTGCAGTCGGGATGCAGCAAACTGTCACACCTACAGTCGAGATGCAGCAAACTGTCACACCTGCAGTCGAGATGCAGCAAACCGTCACACCTACAGTCGAGATGCAGCAAACTGTCACACCTGCAGTCAAGATGCAGTAAACTGTCACACCTGCAGTCAAGATGCAGCAAACTGTCACACCTGCAGTCGAGATGCAGCAAACTGTCACACCTGCAGTCAAGATGCAGTAAACTGTCACACCTGCAGTCGGGATGCAGCAAACTGTCACACCTGCAGTCGAGATGCAGCAAACTGTCACACCTGCAGTCAAGATGCAGTAAACTGTCACACCTGCAGTCGGGATGCAGCAAACTGTCACACCTGCAGTCGAAATGCAGTAAATTGTCACACCTGCAGTTGAGATGCAGTAAACTGTCACACCTGCACTCGAGATGTGGCAAACTGTCACTCCTGCAGTCAGGATGCAGCAAACTGTCACACCGGCAGTCAGGATGCAGCAAATTGTCACACCTGCAGTTGGGATACAGCAAACTGTCACACCTGCAGTCGGGATGCAGAAAACTGTCACACCTGCAGTTGGGATACAGCAAACTGTCACACCTGCAGTCGGGATGCAGCAAACTGTCACACCAGCAAACTGTCACACCTGCAGTTGGGATACAGCAAACTGTCACACCTGCAGTCGGGATGTAGCAAACTGTCACACCTGCAGTCGGGATACAGCAAACTGTCACACCTGCAGTCGGGATGTAGCAAACTGTCACAACTGCAGTCGGGATACAGCAAACTGTCACACCTGCAGTCGGGATACAGCAAACTGTCACACCTGCAGTCAGGATACAGCAAACTGTCCCACCTGCAGTCGGGATACAGCAAACTGTCACACCTGCAGTCGGGATGCAGCACACTGTCACACCTGCAGTCGGGATGCAGCAAACTGTCACACCTACAGTCGAGATGCAGCAAACTGTCACACCTGCAGTCAAGATGCAGCAAACCGTCACACCTACAGTCGAGATGCAGCAAACTGTCACACCTGCAGTCAAGATGCAGTAAACTGTCACACCTGCAGTCAAGATGCAGCAAACTGTCACACCTGCAGTCGAGATGCAGCAAACTGTCACACCTGCAGTCAAGATGCAGTAAACTGTCACACCTGCAGTCGGAATGCAGCAAACTGTCACACCTGCAGTCGAGATGCAGTAAATTGTCACACCTGCAGTTGAGATGCAGTAAACTGTCACACCTGCAGTCGAGATGCAGTAAACTGTCACACCTGCAGTCGGGATGCAGCAAACTGTCACACCTGCAGTCGAGATGCAGCAGACTGTCACACCTGCAGTCGAGATGCAGCAAACCGTCACACCTACAGTCGAGATGCAGCAAACTGTCACACCTGCAGTCAAGATGCAGTAAACTGTCACACCTGCAGTCAAGATGCAGCAAACTGTCACACCTGCAGTCGAGATGCAGCAAACTGTCACACCTGCAGTCAAGATGCAGTAAACTGTCACACCTGCAGTCGGGATGCAGCAAACTGTCACACCTGCAGTCGAGATGCAGTAAATTGTCACACCTGCAGTAAACTGTCACACCTGCAGTCGGGATACAGCAAACTGTCACACCAGCAGTCGGGATACAGCAAACTGTCACACCTGCAGTCGGGATGTAGCAAACTGTCACACCTACAGTCGGGATACAGCAAACTGTCACACCTGCAGTCGGGATGTAGCAAACTGTCACACCTGCAGTCGGGATACAGCAAACTGTCACACCTGCAGTCAGGATACAGCAAACTGTCCCACCTGCAGTCGGGATACAGCAAACTGTCACACCTGCAGTCGGGATGTAGCAAAGCTAACTGTCCAGACATTATTATTGGCTTGTTACGCAAGTTTCAGAAATCACACATGTTTCAGAAATCACATGCGATCACAACTGAAATCAGTGAAATGCCACAAGACCATAAAGTGACAGAAATTGAGAAAAGTTAAAACACACTGTTTCTTGAAAGTCGCGCAAACCTCCCAGCAGCATTTCCGGCATGAACGGGGGTACCCAGGTAGAACCACCGATTTAACGCAAGTCAGCTGGTGAGTTTCCTCACTGCGGTGAGGGGCAAGAGAATTGAAGTCGACGACCTCAATCACTATAGCCCTTAGCTTTAATCTATGCCCCATTGCCTTCCAGGTATGATTATTATATGTCGGTAATATTTCAGGTGCAAGCAAGATTCCAGAATTCCAGGTATGATCTCACAGGAAAGAACTTGACACCCTAGATGGGATACCAACTAATAGCAGAGAGTCAAGAGTTGGTCAATTGCAAATGTTGCAAATGTTGCAAATGTTGCAAATGTTGCAAATGTTGATACAGTAGATGTTGATACAGTAGATGTTGATACAGTACAGTAGATGTTGATACAGTAGATGTTGATACAGTAGATGTTGATACAGTACAGTAGATGTTGATACAGTAGATGTTGATACAGTAGATGTTGATTGCCGAATCACTCTTTCCAAGTTATCAGAACTAGTAGATTTGAGGGGTGTTTGGGGGTGGGTACACCTCCTATCCCCCCACCACATTATTCTGCAACAGCGATGAGATCGTATGACATACATTGTTCTAGAACTCTGACCTTCCACAAGTTGCCTCATTTGAGAGAATTCGACACAACATCTGGATTCGAACCTAAAGCAGTGAGTGGTAAGTCATTTGATGTCAACTACCGCAACCACATGCACTTGGCACTCCACCCCCCCTACTAGCACTCAAGCCAGGACATATATTTACCATGGCACTGTATAACATTCTTGATTCCCGCCACCTGCTCCAGAGTATCAATGTTCTGTGTGTAGTTGCGCAGCAACTTTCCATGTTCCTCGAGAAGCTGTATAAACTTGTGACTCCTTGAAGGTTCAAACTGACCTGGGTATATCTCCTGCAACATAATACTTCAATACTCAATCTCATTATTAAACATAGTGTGAGGATTTCCCCCTGATCAATTCCAATTTTGACCAAATATTCGGTTTTCACAGAAGCTTAATTAGTCATCTATGAGCATGATTAATAAGGTTGGCCTCCATCCTCCCCATCAGCCAACCCTTACCACCTCTATATACAAAAATGAGATGCTATAATGTAACTGTTGAATGCTGAAAAACAAACAGCTCAGGAGGCAAGGAATGCTTAAATCCCTTTCAGTTTCTTCTCATTCTAAAGTTCAGTCTTTAATCTTGCCAAGAGTTTACTAAAGATCAATTGTGACCCGCCATATCAAAATCAGTCGTAAGTCGGGATTATCGTAAGGCAGATAATTACATTATAAGTCAACAAAATGGTATTTTAACAATTTTCAGATTATTGTATAATGGCATTTTATAATCATTTATCTTTATAATAAATGTGATAGAAGCACGTATTTGTGTAATTTAAGGCATTAAATACACATTTTAATTAGCTTGGTGTTAATTGCCATTGTTATTAATAACAGTGAAACAAAATATCTAAGCCGGGTAGGCGGTGTTTTCCGATGGCCTTCAATGATACTGTCCCGCGGTTCGGCCCCATGTATTTGGTACCGAAATAAACTAGAGATGACGTATTTTCAGCTGATGCTATTTTTGAAGTAAGATCTTATATGCTTCCAATTAATCAACGGCTTTAAATCAATCGAATTTTTTCAAAAATCTCTTCGGTTGCGACGTAAACGTGATTCCCACTCATCCATTGGCCGATAAACACCACGTGATCTGCAAGTGCGCACCTGTTCCTATGTTCACAGACGATTGGATAGAAACAAAACGATTTTCGGTGTGATTTCATGACGATTATTCATTATATAGCTTAATATTTAGATTTATTTCGATGCAAATCAGTCATATATAGGTAAATGGTAAACCTAGACAAGTGTAGAACCTTTATATGCCGATTTGTTGTGTGAAATTTTAACACACCGTTATCTGTACCTGTGTTCCGTGTAGCCCAGTATTTCGGACGTACATGTATTTAATATAAATTCTAAAATAATACTTCACCTGAATCCAAAAGTTCATTCATTCTTTAATAACTATGACTTAATTCAGCTTTTATGTTTCATAATATTACAAAATAATTGTTTACTTTTCACTGTTTACCAGCTTTTCACCCCTTTTCTAATTCAGAGCTGCACAATATACAAGGTTACTTTACTTCCCACAAAAAGCCATAAATTACCTCCTAATCCTTTCCTAAAACAACACAACTGATAAGGGGAATTGTAAAGTAAACATTTTAATGTATCAATGAAGCACTGCTACTGTGTACTATGATCCAATTAACAGGATTATATAACAGCAGGTTTCCACTTATGCCCTAGGCACTGTCAGATCAGACTAATCAAAGGAGTCAATAAAAGCCATAAAACTAGAATATCTACAAAGACATGGAGATTGCTACATGTACTCTGAAAAGTCAGAATAATCCATTCAGGATATATTGGTTTAAGTAAATAAAATTTAAGTCAATAAAAAATATTTTTAAATTTATTTTTATTATTATTTTTTTATTAATTATTATTATTGTATTTATACTGAGAGCAGCTGAACCACTATGGATACTACTAAGTTCAGCAAAGTGGCATTTTAAATAATGGACATTTACCTTTAATTTGATACCAAACATGACTAGTTGTGTCATGTGGAACATATTGGTTGCTATGGTGTTTTGATTTCACTGCGTCTCCAAATTTTGTTAAAATAAGTCAGAATTTCTGAAAATCTTTGACAGCCGTTTTCTCGGAATATTAATCGCGTGAAGTCCATTATTCAAATGGTCATAACTTTGGACTGAAACGAGCTACATGAATGATACTGATATCACTAGAAAGCTTATACTTATACCTATATGATGGTATAGTTAACTCATTATTTATTTTTTCCGACTTAAGACTGATTTTGTCATGGTGGGTCACAATTATTAAATGATCTTGTTTTAAAAACAGACCTAATACAAATTTAGCCTGCAGAGCGGCATGGCCGAGTGGTCAAGACTCCAAACTTGTACTCATATAGCTTAGCTATATGGGGAGCCGCCTTGGTTTACTTGAGCAATCCATAATTGCTTAAGTACTGTTGGTACCAGGAAGCGGACTCAAGAGCAATAAAAATAGAGTTGTCATATTTTCCCCGATTTGTCATAATTTTAAGTCAAATTTGATTTGGAATTTTGTTGCTTTTTGTAACGACGATGTGATGATCTATAATGGAGACATAGCAACCTAAAATCATAGCAACCTAAAATCATAGCAACCTAAAATCATAGCAACCTAAAATCATAGCTAAAATCATAGCAACCTAAAATCATAGCAACCTAAAATCAAATAAATGCAACCTAAAATCAAATAAATCAAACAAAATCAACAAAAAGAGAGAAATATTTACAGTTTTCAAGTATATTACACGCACAGGCTCACCGTGTATTACGACGATAACCCTTGTGGAGAATATACACAATAACCCTTGTGGAGAATATACACAATAACCCTTGTGGAGAATATACACAATAACCCTTGTGGAGGATATACACAATAACCCTTGTGGAGGATATACACAATAACCCTTGTGGAAGATATACACAATAACCCTTGTGGAAGATATCCACAATAACCCTTGTGGAGGATATACACAATAACCCTTGTGGAAGATATACACAATAACCCTTGTGGAGGATATACACAATAACCCTTGTGGAAGATATACACAATAACCCTTGTGGAGAATATACACAATAACCCTTGTGGAGAATATACACAATAACCCTTGTGGAGGATATACACAATAACCCTTGTGGAGGATATACACAATAACCCTTGTGGAGAATATACACAATAACCCTTGTGGAGAATATACACAATAACCATTGTGGAGGATATACACAATAACCCTTGTGGAGAATATACACAATAACCCTTGTGGAGGATATACACAATAACCCTTGTGGAAGATATACACAATAACCCTTGTGGAGGATATACACAATAACCCTTGTGGAGGATATACACAATAACCCTTGTGGAGGATATACACAATAACCCTTGTGGAGAATATACACAATAACCCTTGTGGAGGATATACACAATAACCCTTGTGGAGGATATACACAATAACCTTTGTGGAGGATATACACAATAACCCTTGTGGAGGATATACACAATATCCCTTGTGGAGGATATACACAATAACCCTTGTGGAGGATATACACAATAACCCTTGTGGAGAATATACACAATAACCCTTGTGGAGGATATACACAATAACCCTTGTGGAGGATATACACAATAACCTTTGTGGAGGATATACACAATAACCCTTGTGGAGGATATACACAATATCCCTTGTGGAGGATATACACAATAACCCTTGTGGAGGATATACACAACAGTTACAGAGGTCCCCGAACAACTCAGTTACAGAGGTCCCCGAACAACTCGGCTACAGAGGTCCCCGAACGACTCTGTTACAGAGGTCCCCGAACGACTCGGTTACAGAGGTCCCCAAACTACTCATTTACAGAGATTCCCTGAACGACTCGGTTACAGAGGTCCCCCTTTGAACGTTTTAAGTACACGACATAGAATCAAGAGCGTAACAATAATCACAGTTAACCTTTGCAAACTTGAAGAACGGCCTCTGATCCCGCCTAAAGTATCGGATATCGAACATGGCCTGCGGGTCAGGAAGGTCTGGGAAGTCCATGGCTAATCTAGCATATATACCATTCCTTGATCGGAAGTCTGGGATGCCACAGGACACAGACACCTGAAATATTGAACAGTGCACAAAGTCCATGTGATGTTATACAAGTGTGTGTTTTACATTTATTTATCATCACTACCGTTTACCAGTATGAGCGACGCCTCCTGAAGAGATTAGTCATTTTAGATTTTGGAGGATAGTACAATGATACAGACAGAAACCCATTCCAGAGTCAGCTCTGGTTCTTTCATTATTGCAGGGAATGTTTTATTATTGCAGGGAATGTTTTATTATTGCAGGGAATGTTTTATTATTGCAGGGATGAGCTAGAGGAATTTGGGCTCAGTGAGAAGTGTTTTCACATACATTGTAGAATATACCTAGAGATTATTTCTGAAAAATGAATCAAGCGAATAATAAGCAGATAATAATTATGCAGAACTAGGCTTGTCGAGGGTTTAACGTCGCACCAACAGCATTGGGCATACGGTGACTCATCAACACCAACAGCTTGTCTGTTTCGAGGGTTTAACGTCGCACCAACAGCTTGTCTGTTTCGAGGGTTTAACGTCGCACCAACAGCTTGTCTGTTTCGAGGGTTTAACGTCGCACCAACAGCTTGTCTGTTTCGAGGGTTTAACGTCGCACCAACAGCTTGTCTGTTTCGAGGGTTTAACGTCGCACCAACAGCTTGTCTGTTTCGAGGGTTTAACGTCGCACCAACAGCTTGTCTGTTTCGAGGGTTTAACGTCGCACCAACAGCTTGTCTGTTTCGAGGGTTTAACGTCGCACCAACAGCTTGTCTGTTTCGAGGGTTTAACGTCGCACCAACAGCTTGTCTGTTTCGAGGGTTTAACGTCGCACCAACAGCATGTCTGTTTCGAGGGTTTAACGTCGCACCAACAGCTTGTCTGTTTCGAGGGTTTAACGTCGCACCAACAGCTTGTCTGTTTCGAGGGTTTAACGTCGCACCAACAGCTTGTCTGTTTCGAGGGTTTAACGTCGCACCAACAGCTTGTCTGTTTCGAGGGTTTAACGTCGCATCAACAGCATTGGGCATACGGTGACTCATCAACACCAACAGCATTGGGCATACGGTGACTCATCAACACCAACAGCATTGGTCATACAGTGACTCATCAACACCAACAGCATTGGGCATACGGTGACTCATCAAAACCAACAGCATTGGGCATACGGTGACTCATCAAAACCAACAGCATTGGGCATACAGTGACTCATCAACACCAACAGCATTGGTCATACGGTGACTCATCAACACCAACAGCATTGGTCATACGGTGACTCATCAACACCAACAGCATTGGTCATACGGTGACTCATCAACACCAACAGCATTGGTCATACGGTGACTCATCAACACCAACAGCATTGGGCATACGGTGACTCATCAACACCAACAGCATTGGTCATACAGTGACTCATCAACACCAACAGCATTGGGCATACAGTGACTCATCAACACCAACAGCATTGGGCATACGGTGACTCATCAAAACCAACAGCATTGGGCATACGGTGACTCATCAACACCAACAGCATTGGTCATACGGTGACTCATCAACACCAACAGCATTGGTCATACGGTGACTCATCAACACCAACAGCATTGGTCATACGGTGACTCATCAACACCAACAGCATTGGTCATACAGTGACTCATCAACACCAACAGCATTGGTCATACGGTGACTCATCAACATCAACAGCATTGGTCATACAGTGACTCATCAACACCAACAGCATTGGTCATACGGTGACTCATCAACATCAACAGCATTGGTCATACAGTGACTCATCAACACCAACAGCATTGGTCATACGGTGACTCATCAACACCAACAGCATTGGTCATACGGTGACTCATCAACACCAACAGCATTGGTCATACGGTGACTCATCAACACCAACAGCATTGGTCATACGGTGACTCATCAACA
>JABXNX010000250.1:0-12768 GCA_014843695.1 Archivesica marissinica
AGAAGTCCATGGAGAATGGTTTCACCTGTGTCTAGAAGTCCATGGAGAATGGTTTCACCTGTGTGTAGAAGTCCATGGAGGATGGTTTCCCCTGTGTCTAGAAGTCCATGGAGGATGGTTTCCCCTGTGTCTAGAAGTCCACGGATAATTGGTTTCCCCTGTGTCTAGAAGTCCACGGACAATGGTTTCCCCTGTGTCTAGAAGTCCATGGAGAATGGTTTCCCCTGTGTCTAGAAGTCCACGGAGAATTGGTTTCCCCTGTGTCTAGAAGTCCACGGAGAATGGTTTCCCCTGTGTCTAGAAGTCCACGGAGAATGGTTTCACCTGTGTCTAGAAGTCCATGGAGAATGGTTTCCCCTGTGTCTAGAAGTCCATGGAGGATGGTTTCCCCTGTGTCTAGAAGTCCATGGAGGATGGTTTCCCCTGTGTCTAGAAGTCCATGGAGGATGGTTTCCCCTGTGTCTAGAAGTCCACGGATAATTGGTTTCCCCTGTGTCTAGAAGTCCACGGAGAATTGTTTCACCGTGTATAGAAGTCCATGGAGGATGGTTTCCCCTGTGTCTAGAAGAGAAGTCCACGGAGAATTGGTTTCCCCTGTGTCTAGAAGTCCACGGAGAATTGGTTTCACCTGTGTCTAGAAGTCCATGGAGGATGGTTTCCCCTGTGTCTAGAAGTCCACGGAGAATTGGTTTCACCTGTGTCTAGAAGTCCATGGAGGATGGTTTCCCCTGTGTCTAGAAGTCCATGGAGAATGGTTTCACCTGTGTCTAGAAGTCCATGGAGGATGGTTTCCCCTGTGTCTAGAAGTCCATGGAGGATGGTTTCCCGTGTCTAGAAGTCCACGGATAATTGGTTTCCCCTGTGTCTAGAAGTCCACTGACAATGGTTTCCCCTGTGTCTAGAAGTCCATGGAGAATGGTTTCCCCTGTGTCTAGAAGTCCACGGATAATTGGTTTCCCCTGTGTCTAGAAGTCCACGGAGAATGGTTTCACCTGGGTGTATAAGTCCATGGAGGATGGTTTCCCCTGTGTCTAGAAGTCCATGGAGGATGGTTTCCCCTGTGTCTAGAAGTCCACGGAGAATTGGTTTCACCTGTGACTAGAAGTCCACGGTGAACGGTTTCCCATCGTGTCTAGAAGTCCACGGAGAATGGTTTCCCCTGTGTCTAGAAGTCGAGGGAGAATTGGTTTCCCCTGTGTATAGAGGCCCAAGGACTATGGTTTCCCCTGTGTCTAGAAGTCCATGGAGAATGGTTTCACCTGGGTGTAGAAGTCCATGGAGGATGGTTTCACCTGTGTCTAGAAGTCCATGGAGGATGGTTTCCCCTGTGTCTAGAAGTCCATCGAGGATGGTTTCCCCTGTGTCTAGAAGTCCATGGAGAATTGGTTTCCCCTGTGTCTAGAAGCCCACGGACAATGGTTCCCCCTGTGTCTAGAAGTCCATGGAGAATGGTTTCCCCTGTGTCTAGAAGTCCACGGAGAATTGGTTTCCCCTGTGTCTAGAAGTCCACGGAGAATTGGTTTCCCCTGTGTCTAGAAGTCCACGGAGAATTGGTTTCACCTGTGTCTAGAAGTCCATGGAGGATGGTTTCCCCTGTGTCTAGAAGTCCATGGAGAATGGTTTCACCTGTGTCTAGAAGTCCATGGAGGATGGTTTCCCCTGTGTCTAGAAGTCCATGGAGAATGGTTTCCCCTGTGTCTAGAAGTCCACGGATAATTGGTTTCCCCTGTGTCTAGAAGTCCACAGACAATGGTTTCCCCTGTGTCTAGAAGTCCATGGAGAATGGTTTCCCCTGTGTCTAGAAGTCCACGGATAATTGGTTTCCCCTGTGTCTAGAAGTCCACGGAGAATGGTTTCACCTGGGTGTATAAGTCCATGGAGGATGGTTTCCCCTGTGTCTAGAAGTCCATGGATGATGGTTTCCCCTGTGTCTAGAAGTCGAGGGAGAATTGGTTTCCCCTGTGTCTAGAGGCCCAAGGACTATGGTTTCCCCTGTGTCTAGAAGTCCATGGAGAATGGTTTCACCTGGGTGTAGAAGTCCATGGAGGATGGTTTCCCCTGTGTCTAGAAGTCCATGGAGGATGGTTTCCCCTGTGTCTAGAAGTCCAGGGAGAATTGGTTTCCCCTGTGTCTAGAAGCCCACGGACAATGGTTTCCCCTGTGTCTAGAAGTCCATGGAGAATGGTTTCCCCTGTGTCTAGAAGTCCACGGAGAATTGGTTTCCCCTGTGTCTAGAAGTCCACGGAGAATTGGTTTCCCCTGTGTCTAGAAGTCCACGGAGAATTGGTTTCACCTGTGTCTAGAAGTCCATGGAGGATGGTTTCCCCTGTGTCTAGAAGTCCATGGAGAATGGTTTCACCTGTGTCTAGAAGTCCATGGAGGATGGTTTCCCCTGTGTCTAGAAGTCCACGGAGAATTGGTTTCCCCTGTGTCTAGAAGTCCACGGACAATGGTTTCCCCTGTGTCTAGAAGTCCATGGAGAATGGTTTCCCCTGTGTCTAGAAGTCCACGGATAATTGGTTTCCCCTGTGTCTAGAAGTCCACGGAGAATGGTTTCACCTGGGTGTATAAGTCCATGGAGGATGGTTTCCCCTGTGTCTAGAAGTCCATGGATGATGGTTTCCCCTGTGTCTAGAAGTCCACGGAGAATTGGTTTCACCTGTGTCTAGAAGTCCACGGTGAACGGTTTCCCGCCGTGTCTAGAAGTCCACGGAGAATGGTTTCCCCTGTGTCTAGAAGTCCATGGAGAATGGTTTCACCTGGGTGTAGAAGTCCACGGATAATTGGTTTCCCCTGTGTCTAGAAGTCCACGGAGAATGGTTTCACCTGGGTGTATAAGTCCATGGAGGATGGTTTCCCCTGTAAAACACCATTCATTCATTCATTCATTGGTTTCACCTGTGTCTAGAAGTCCATGGAGAATGGTTTCCCCTGTGTCTAGAAGTCCACGGAGAATGGTTTCCCCTGTGTCTAGAAGTCCATGGAGGATGGTTTCCCCTGTGTCTAGAAGTCCATGGAGAATGGTTTCACCTGTGACTAGAAGTCCATGGAGGATGGTTTCCCCTGTGTCTAGAAGTCCATGGAGGATGGTTTCCCCTGTGTCTAGAAGTCCACGGATAATTGGTTTCCCCTGTGTCTAGAAGTCCATGGAGAATGGTTTCCCCTGTGTCTAGAAGTCCACGGATAATTGGTTTCCCCTGTGTCTAGAAGTCCACGGAGAATGGTTTCACCTGGGTGTAGAAGTCCATGGAGGATTGTTTCCCCTGTGTCTAGAAGTCCATGGAGGATGGTTTCCCCTGTGTCTAGAAGTCCACGGATAATTGGTTTCCCCTGTGTCTAGAAGTCCACGGAGAATGGTTTCACCTGGGTGTATAAGTCCATGGAGGATGGTTTCCCCTGTGTCTAGAAGTCCATGGAGGATGGTTTCCCCTGTGTCTAGAAGTCCACGGAGAATTGGTTTCACCTGTGTCTAGAAGTCCACGGTGAACGGTTTCCCACCGTGTCTAGAAGTCCACGGAGAATGGTTTCCCCTGTGTCTAGAAGTCCATGGAGAATGGTTTCACCTGGGTGTAGAAGTCCATGGAGGATGGTTTCCCCTGTGTCTAGAAGTCCATGGAGGATGGTTTCCCCTGTGTCTAGAAGTCCAGGGAGAATTGGTTTCCCCTGTGTCTAGAAGCCCACGGACTATGGTTTCCCCTGTGTCTAGAAGTCCATGGAGAATGGTTTCACCTGGGTGTAGAAGTCCATGGAGGATGGTTTCCCCTGTGTCTAGAAGTCCAGGGAGAATTGGTTTCCCCTGTGTCTAGAAGTCCACGGACAATGGTTTCCCCTGTGTCTAGAAGTCCATGGAGAATGGTTTCCCCTGTGTCTAGAAGTCCACGGAGAATTGGTTTCCCCTGTGTCTAGAAGTCCACGGAGAATTGGTTTCACCTGTGTCTAGAAGTCCATGGTGAACGGTTTCCCCCGTGTCTAGAAGTCCACGGAGAATGGTTTCCCCTGTGTCTAGAAGTCCATGGAGAATGGTTTCACCTGGGTGTAGAAGTCCATGGAGGATGGTTTCCCCTGTGTCTAGAAGTCCATGGAGGATGGTTTCCCCTGTGTCTAGAAGTCCAGGGAGAATTGGTTTCCCCTGTGTCTAGAAGTCCACGGACTATGGTTTCCCCTGTGTCTAGAAGTCCATGGAGAATGGTTTCACCTGGGTGTAGAAGTCCATGGAGGATGGTTTCCCCTGTGTCTAGAAGTCCATGGAGGATGGTTTCCCCTGTGTCTAGAAGTCCAGGGAGAATTGGTTTCCCCTGTGTCTAGAAGCCCACGGACAATGGTTTCCCCTGTGTCTAGAAGTCCATGGAGAATGGTTTCCCCTGTGTCTAGAAGTCCACGGAGAATTGGTTTCCCCTGTGTCTAGAAGTCCACGGAGAATTGGTTTCACCTGTGTCTAGAAGTCCATGGAGGATGGTTTCCCCTGTGTCTAGAAGTCCACGGAGAATTGGTTTCCCCTGTGTCTAGAAGTCCACGGAGAATTGGTTTCACCTGTGTCTAGAAGTCCATGGAGGATGGTTTCCCCTGTGTCTAGAAGTCCACGGAGAATTGGTTTCACCTGTGTCTAGAAGTCCATGGAGGATGGTTTCCCCTGTGTCTAGAAGTCCATGGAGAATGGTTTCACCTGTGACTAGAAGTCCATGGAGGATGGTTTCCCCTGTGTCTAGAAGTCCATGGAGGATGGTTTCCCCTGTGTCTAGAAGTCCACGGATAATTGGTTTCCCCTGTGTCTAGAAGTCCACGGACAATGGTTTCCCCTGTGTCTAGAAGTCCATGGAGAATGGTTTCCCCTGTGTCTAGAAGTCCACGGATAATTGGTTTCCCCTGTGTCTAGAAGTCCACGGAGAATGGTTTCACCTGGGTGTATAAGTCCATGGAGGATGGTTTCCCCTGTGTCTAGAAGTCCATGGAGGATGGTTTCCCCTGTGTCTAGAAGTCCACGGAGAATTGGTTTCACCTGTGTCTAGAAGTCCACGGTGAACGGTTTCCCACCGTGTCTAGAAGTCCACGGAGAATGGTTTCCCCTGTGTCTAGAAGTCCATGGAGAATGGTTTCACCTGGGTGTAGAAGTCCATGGAGGATGGTTTCCCCTGTGTCTAGAAGTCCATGGAGGATGGTTTCCCCTGTGTCTAGAAGTCCAGGGAGAATTGGTTTCCCCTGTGTCTAGAAGCCCACGGACTATGGTTTCCCCTGTGTCTAGAAGTCCATGGAGAATGGTTTCACCTGGGTGTAGAAGTCCATGGAGGATGGTTTCCCCTGTGTCTAGAAGTCCATGGAGGATGGTTTCCCCTGTGTCTAGAAGTCCAGGGAGAATTGGTTTCCCCTGTGTCTAGAAGTCCACGGAGAATGGTTTCCCCTGTGTCTAGAAGTCCATGGAGAATGGTTTCCCTGTGTCTAGAAGTCCATGGAGGATGGTTTCCCCTGTGTCTAGAAGTCCAGGGAGAATTGGTTTCCCCTGTGTCTAGAAGTCCACGGACAATGGTTTCCCCTGTGTCTAGAAGTCCATGGAGAATGGTTTCCCCTGTGTCTAGAAGTCCACGGAGAATTGGTTTCCCCTGTGTCTAGAAGTCCACGGAGAATTGGTTTCACCTGTGTCTAGAAGTCCATGGAGGATGGTTTCCCCTGTGTCTAGAAGTCCACGGAGAATTGGTTTCCCCTGTGTCTAGAAGTCCACGGAGAATTGGTTTCACCTGTGTCTAGAAGTCCATGGAGGATGGTTTCCCCTGTGTCTAGAAGTCCATGGAGAATGGTTTCACCTGTGTCTAGAAGTCCATGGAGGATGGTTTCCCCTGTGTCTAGAAGTCCATGGAGGATGGTTTCCCGTGTCTAGAAGTCCACGGATAATTGGTTTCCCCTGTGTCTAGAAGTCCACGGACAATGGTTTCCCCTGTGTCTAGAAGTCCATGGAGAATGGTTTCCCCTGTGTCTAGAAGTCCACGGAGAATTGGTTTCCCCTGTGTCTAGAAGTCCATGGAGGATGGTTTCCCCTGTGTCTAGAAGTCCACGGAGAATTGGTTTCACCTGTGTCTAGAAGTCCACGGAGAATGGTTTCCCCTGTGTCTAGAAGTCCACGGAGAATGGTTTCCCCTGTGTCTAGAAGTCCATGGAGAATGGTTTCACCTGTGTCTAGAAGTCCACGGAGAATTGGTTTCCCCTGTGTCTAGAAGTCCACGGAGAATGGTTTCACCTGTGTCTAGAAGTCCATGGAGGATGGTTTCCCCTGTGTCTAGAAGTCCATGGAGGATGGTTTCCCCTGTGTCTAGAAGTCCACGGAGAATTGGTTTCACCTGTGTCTAGAAGTCCATGGAGGATGGTTTCCCCTGTGTCTAGAAGTCCATGGAGAATGGTTTCACCTGTGTCTAGAAGTCCATGGAGGATGGTTTCCCCTGTGTCTAGAAGTCCATGGAGGATGGTTTCCCCTGTGTCTAGAAGTCCACGGATAATTGGTTTCCCCTGTGTCTAGAAGTCCACGGACAATGGTTTCCCCTGTGTCTAGAAGTCCATGGAGAATGGTTTCCCCTGTGTCTAGAAGTCCACGGATAATTGGTTTCCCCTGTGTCTAGAAGTCCACGGAGAATGGTTTCACCTGGGTGTATAAGTCCATGGAGGATGGTTTCCCCTGTGTCTAGAAGTCCATGGAGGATGGTTTCCCCTGTGTCTAGAAGTCCACGGAGAATTGGTTTCACCTGTGTCTAGAAGTCCACGGTGAACGGTTTCCCACCGTGTCTAGAAGTCCACGGAGAATGGTTTCCCCTGTGTCTAGAAGTCCATGGAGAATGGTTTCACCTGGGTGTAGAAGTCCATGGAGGATGGTTTCCCCTGTGTCTAGAAGTCCATGGAGGATGGTTTCCCCTGTGTCTAGAAGTCCAGGGAGAATTGGTTTCCCCTGTGTCTAGAGGCCCACGGACTATGGTTTCCCCTGTGTCTAGAAGTCCATGGAGAATGGTTTCACCTGGGTGTAGAAGTCCATGGAGGATGGTTTCCCCTGTGTCTAGAAGTCCATCGAGGATGGTTTCCCCTGTGTCTAGAAGTCCAGGGAGAATTGGTTTCCCCTGTGTCTAGAAGCCCACGGACAATGGTTTCCCCTGTGTCTAGAAGTCCATGGAGAATGGTTTCCCCTGTGTCTAGAAGTCCACGGAGAATTGGTTTCCCCTGTGTCTAGAAGTCCACGGAGAATTGGTTTCCCCTGTGTCTAGAAGTCCACGGAGAATGGTTTCCCTGTGTCTAGAAGTCCATGGAGAATGGTTTCCCCTGTGTCTAGAAGTCCACGGATAATTGGTTTCCCCTGTGTCTAGAAGTCCACTGGAATGGTTTCACCTTGGTGTATAAGTCCATGGAGGATGGTTTCCCCTGTGTCTAGAAGTCCATGGAGGATGGTTTCCCCTGTGTCTAGAAGTCCACGGGAGAATTGGTTTCACCTGTGTCTAGAAGTCCACGGTGAACGGTTTCCCCCGTGTCTAGAAGTCCACGGAGAATGGTTTCCCCTGTGTCTAGAAGTCCATGGAGAATGGTTTCACCTGGGTGTAGAAGTCCACGGATAATTGGTTTCCCCTGTGTCTAGAAGTCCACATGGAATGGTTTCACCTTGGTGTATAAGTCCATGGAGGATGGTTTCCCCTGTGTCTAGAAGTCCATGGATGATGGTTTCCCCTGTGTCTAGAAGTCCACGGGAGAATTGGTTTCACCTGTGTCTAGAAGTCCACGGTGAACGGTTTCCCGCCGTGTCTAGAAGTCCACGGAGAATGGTTTCCCCTGTGTCTAGAAGTCCACGGAGAATGGTTTCACCTGGGTGTATAAGTCCATGGAGGATGGTTTCCCCTGTGTCTAGAAGTCCATGGAGGATGGTTTCCCCTGTGTCTAGAAGTCCACGGAGAATTGGTTTCACATGTGTCTAGAAGTCCACGGTGAACGGTTTCCCACCGTTTCTAGAAGTCCACGGAGAATGGTTTCCCCTGTGTCTAGAAGTCCATGGAGGATGGTTTCCCCTGTGTCTGGAAGTCCACGGAGAATTGGTTTCACCTGTGTCTAGAAGTCCACGGAGGATGGTTTCCCCTGTGTCTGGAAGTCCACGGAGAATTGGTTTCACCTGTGTCTAGAAGTCCATGGTGAACGGTTTCCCACCGTGTCTAGAAGTCCACGGAGAATGGTTTCCCCTGTGTCTAGAAGTCCATGGAGATGTTTCCCCTGTGTCTAGAAGTCCAGGAGAATGGTTTCACCTGGGTGTAGAAGTCCATGGAGGATGGTTTCCCCTGTGTCTAGAAGTCCATGGAGGATGGTTTCCCCTGTGTCTAGAAGTCCAGGGAGAATTGGTTTCCCCTGTGTCTAGGGCCCACGGACTATGGTTTCCCCTGTGTCTAGAAGTCCATGGAGAATGGTTTCACCTGGGTGTAGAAGTCCATGGAGGATGGTTTCCCCTGTGTCTAGAAGTCCATGGAGGATGGTTTCCCCTGTGTCTAGAAGTCCAGGGAGAATTGGTTTCCCCTGTGTCTAGAAGTCCACGGACAATGGTTTCCCCTGTGTCTAGAAGTCCATGGAGAATGGTTTCCCCTGTGTCTAGAAGTCCATGGAGAATGGTTTCACCTGTGTCTAGAAGTCCATGGAGGATGGTTTCCCCTGTGTCTAGAAGTCCATGGAGGATGGTTTCACCTGTGTCTAGAAGTCCACGGAGAATTGGTTTCCCCTGTGTCTAGAAGTCCATGGAGAATGGTTTCCCCTGTGTCTAGAAGTCCACGGATAATTGGTTTCCCCTGTGTCTAGAAGTCCACGGAGAATGGTTTCACCTGGGTGTATAAGTCCATGGAGGATGGTTTCCCCTGTGTCTAGAAGTCCATGGAGGATGGTTTCCCCTGTGTCTAGAAGTCCACGGATAATTGGTTTCCCCTGTGTCTAGAAGTCCACGGAGAATGGTTTCACCTGGGTGTAGAAGTCCATGGAGGATGGTTTCCCCTGTGTCTAGAAGTCCATGGAGGATGGTTTCCCCTGTGTCTAGAAGTCCACGGAGAATTGGTTTCACCTGTGTCTAGAAGTCCACGGAGAATGGTTTCCCCTGTGTCTAGAAGTCCACGGAGAATGGTTTCCCCTGTGTCTAGAAGTCCACGGAGAATTGGTTTCCCCTGTGTCTAGAAGTCCACGGAGGATGGTTTCCCCTGTGTCTAGAAGTCCATGGAGAATGGTTTCACCTGTGTCTAGAAGTCCATGGAGAATGGTTTCCCCTGTGTCTAGAAGTCCACGGAGAATGGTTTCCCCTGTGTCTAGAAGTCCATGGAGAATGGTTTCACCTGGGTGTAGAAGTCCATGGAGGATGGTTTCCCCTGTGTCTAGAAGTCCATGGAGGATGGTTTCCCCTGTGTCTAGAAGTCCATGGAGAATGGTTTCACCTGGGTGTAGAAGTCCATGGAGGATGGTTTCCCCTGTGTCTAGAAGTCCATCGAGGATGGTTTCCCCTGTGTCTAGAAGTCCAGGGAGAATTGGTTTCCCCTGTGTCTAGAAGCCCACGGACAATGGTTTCCCCTGTGTCTAGAAGTCCATGGAGGATGGTTTCCCCTGTGTCTAGAAGTCCATGGAGAATGGTTTCACCTGTGACTAGAAGTCCATGGAGGATGGTTTCCCCTGTGTCTAGAAGTCCATGGAGGATGGTTTCACCTGTGTCTAGAAGTCCACGGATAATTGGTTTCCCCTGTGTCTAGAAGTCCACGGACAATGGTTTCCCCTGTGTCTAGAAGTCCATGGAGAATGGTTTCCCCTGTGTCTAGAAGTCCACGGATAATTGGTTTCCCCTGTGTCTAGAAGTCCACGGAGAATGGTTTCACCTGGGTGTATAAGTCCATGGAGGATTGTTTCCCCTGTGTCTAGAAGTCCATGGAGGATGGTTTCCCCTGTGTCTGGAAGTCCACGGATAATTGGTTTCCCCTGTGTCTAGAAGTCCACGGAGAATGGTTTCACCTGGGTGTATAAGTCCATGGAGGATGGTTTCCCCTGTGTCTAGAAGTCCATGGAGGATGGTTTCCCCTGTGTCTAGAAGTCCACGGAGAATTGGTTTCACCTGTGTCTAGAAGTCCATGGTGAACGGTTTCCCACCGTGTCTAGAAGTCCACGGAGAATTGGTTTCACCTGTGTATAGAAGTCCATGGTGAACGGTTTCCCACCGTGTCTAGAAGTCCACGGAGAATGGTTTCCCCTGTGTCTAGAAGTCCATGGAGAATGGTTTCACCTGTGTGTAGAAGTCCATGGAGAATGGTTTCACCTGGGTGTAGAAGTCCATGGAGGATGGTTTCCCCTGTGTCTAGAAGTCCATGGAGGATGGTTTCCCCTGTGTCTAGAAGTCCAGGGAGAATTGGTTTCCCTGTGTCTAGAGGCCCACGGACTATGGTTTCCCCTGTGTCTAGAAGTCCATGGAGAATGGTTTCACCTGGGTGTAGAAGTCCATGGAGGATGGTTTCCCCTGTGTCTAGAAGTCCATCGAGGATGGTTTCCCCTGTGTCTAGAAGTCCAGGGAGAATTGGTTTCCCCTGTGTCTAGAAGCCCACGGACAATGGTTTCCCCTGTGTCTAGAAGTCCATGGAGAATGGTTTCCCCTGTGTCTAGAAGTCCACGGAGAATGGTTTCCCCTGTGTCTAGAAGTCCATGGAGAATGGTTTCACCTGTGTCTAGAAGTCCATGGAGAATGGTTTCCCCTGTGTCTAGAAGTCCACGGAGAATGGTTTCCCCTGTGTCTAGAAGTCCATGGAGAATGGTTTCCCCTGTGTCTAGAAGTCCATGGAGGATGGTTTCCCCTGTGTCTAGAAGTCCACGGAGAATTGGTTTCACCTGTGTCTAGAAGTCCATGGAGGATGGTTTCCCCTGTGTCTAGAAGTCCATGGAGAATGGTTTCACCTGTGTCTAGAAGTCCATGGAGGATGGTTTCCCCTGTGTCTAGAAGTCCATGGAGGATGGTTTCCCCTGTGTCTAGAAGTCCACGGATAATTGGTTTCCCCTGTGTCTAGAAGTCCACGGACAATGGTTTCCCCTGTGTCTAGAAGTCCATGGAGAATGGTTTCCCCTGTGTCTAGAAGTCCACGGATAATTGGTTTCCCCTGTGTCTAGAAGTCCACGGAGAATGGTTTCACCTGGGTGTATAAGTCCATGGAGGATGGTTTCCCCTGTGTCTAGAAGTCCATGGAGGATGGTTTCCCCTGTGTCTAGAAGTCCACGGAGAATTGGTTTCACCTGTGTCTAGAAGTCCACGGTGAATGGTTTCCCCTGTGTCTAGAAGTCCACGGAGAATGGTTTCCCCTGTGTCTAGAAGTCCATGGAGAATGGTTTCACCTGTGTCTAGAAGTCCATGGAGGATGGTTTCCCCTGTGTCTAGAAGTCCAGGAGGATGTTTCCCCTGTGTCTAGAAGTCCAGGGAGAATTGGTTTCCCCGTGTCTAGAAGTCCACGGAATATGGTTTCCCCTGTGTCTAGAAGTCATGGAGATGGTTCACCTGGTGTAGAAGTCCATGGAGGATGGTTTCCCTGTGTCTAGAAGTCCATGGAGGAGGTTTCCCCTGTGTCTAGAAGTCCAGGGAGAATTGGTTTCCCCTGTGTCTAGAAGTCCACGGACAATGGTTTCCCCTGTGTCTAGAAGTCCATGGAGAATGGTTTCCCCTGTGTCTAGAAGTCCACGGAGAATTGGTTTCCCCTGTGTCTAGAAGTCCACGGAGAATGGTTTCCCCTGTGTCTAGAAGTCCATGGAGAATGGTTTCCCCTGTGTCTAGAAGTCCACGGAGAATTGGTTTCCCCTGTGTCTAGAAGTCCATGGAGAATGGTTTCACCTGTGTCTAGAAGTCCATGGAGGATGGTTTCCCCTGTGTCTAGAAGTCCATGGAGAATGGTTTCACCTGTGTGTAGAAGTCCATGGAGAATGGTTTCCCCTGTGTCTAGAAGTCCATGGAGGATGGTTTCCCCTGTGTCTAGAAGTCCACGGAGAATTGGTTTCCCCTGTGTCTAGAAGTCCATGGAGAATGGTTCCCCTGTGTCTAGAAGTCCACGGAGAATTGGTTTCCCCTGTGTCTAGAAGTCCAGGAATGGTTTACCTGTGTTAAGTCCATGGAGGATGGTTTCCCCTGTGTCTAGAAGTCCATGGAGTGGTTTCCCCTGTGTCTAGAAGTCCAGGAGAATTGGTTTACCTGTGTCTAGAAGCCACGGTGAATGGTTCCCCCGTGTCTAGAAGTCCATGGAGAATGGTTTCCCCTGTGTCTAGAAGTCCACGGAGAATGGTTTCCCCTGTGTCTAGAAGTCCACGGAGAATGGTTTCACCTGTGTCTAGAAGTCCATGGAGGATGGTTTCCCCTGTGTCTAGAAGTCCACGGAGAATTGGTTTCCCCTGTGTCTAGAAGTCCACGGAGAATTGGTTTCACCTGTGTCTAGAAGTCCATGGAGAATGGTTTCCCCTGTGTCTAGAAGTCCACGGAGAATTGGTTTCCCCTGTGTCTAGAAGTCCACGGAGAATTGGTTTCCCCTGTGTCTAGAAGTCCACGGAGAATGGTTTCCCCTGTGTCTAGAAGTCCATGGAGAATGGTTTCACCTGGGTGTAGAAGTCCATGGAGGATGGTTTCCCCTGTGTCTAGAAGTCCATGGAGGATGGTTTCCCCTGTGTCTAGAAGTCCAGGGAGAATTGGTTTCCCCTGTGTCTAGAAGTCCACGGAGAATGGTTTCCCCTGTGTCTAGAAGTCCATGGAGAATGGTTTCCCCTGTGTCTAGAAGTCCA
>JABXNX010003938.1:0-19818 GCA_014843695.1 Archivesica marissinica
ACACCCTGCAGCTACAGCATCGTGTTGTACAAGCTAACGTGCATGGACAGCCCATACAGCATGCAGCTACAGCGTGGTGTTGCACAAGCTAACGTACATGGACATCCCATTCATCCTGCAGCTACAGCGTGGTGTTACACAAGCTAACGTATATGGGGCAACCCATACATCCTGCAGCTACAGCATGGTGTTCCACAAGCTAACGTGCATGGACAGCCCATACATCATGCAACTACAGCGTGGTGTTGCACAAGCTAACGTACATGGGCAGTCCATACACCCTGCAGCTACAGCGTGGTGTTGCACAAGCAAACGTACATGGACAGACCATACATCATGCAGCTACAGCTTGGTGTTGCACAAGCTAACGTGCATGGACAGTCCATACACCCTGCAGCTACAGCGTGGTGTTGTACAAGCTAACGTTCATGGACAGTCCAAACATCATGCAGCTAAAGCGTGGTTTTGCACAAGCTAACGTACATGGACAGCTCATAAACCATGCAGCTACAGCCTGGTTTTGCACAAACTAACGTACATGGGGCAGCCCATACATCATGCAGTTACAGTGTGGTGTTGCACAAGCTAACGTACATAGGCAGAACATACATCCTGCAGCTACAGCGTGGTATTGTACAAGCTAACGTACATGGGCAGAACATACATCATGCAGCTACAGCGTGGTGTTGTACAAGCTAACGTACATGGGCAGAACATACATCCTACAGCTACAGCTTGGTATTGTACAAGCTAACGTACATGGGCAGAACATACATCCTGCAGCTACAGCGTGGTGTTGCACAAGCTAACGTGCATGGACAGTCCATACATCCTGCAGCTACAGCGTGGTGTTACACAAGCTAACGTGCATGGACAGCCCATACACCATGCAGCTACAGCGTGGTGTTGTACAAGCTAACGTGCATGGGCAGTCCATACATCCTGCAGCTACAGCGTGGTGTTGCACAAGTCAACGTACATGGACAGCACATACATCCTGCAGCTACAGCGTGGTGTTGCACAAGCTAACGTGCATGGACTGTCCATACATCCTGCAGCTACAGCGTGGTGTTGCACAAGCTAGCTTGCATTGACAGTCCATACATCCTGCAGCTATAGCGTGGTGTTGTACAAGCTAACGTGCATGGACAGTCCATACATCCTGCAGCTACAGCGTCGTGTTGCACAAGCTAACGTACATGGGGCAGTCGATACATCCTGCAGCTACAGCGTGGTGTTGTACAAGCTAACGTGCATGGGCAGTCCATACATCCTGCAGCTACAGCCTGGTGTTGCACAAACTAACGTGCATGGACAGTCCAAACATCCTGCAGCTACAGCGTCGTGTTGTACAAGCTAACGTACATGGACAGTCCATACATCCTGCAGCTACAGCCTGGTGTTGTACAAGCTAACGTGCATGGACAGTCCCACACCCTGCAGCTACAGCGCGTTGTTACAAGCTAACGTACATGGACAGCCCGTACACCCACTACACAACAACACAAAACCCAAACCAAGCTACTGTGTGGTGTTACACAAGCTAACGTGCATGGACAGTCCATACATCATGCAGCTACAGCGTGGTGTTGCACAAGCTAACGTGCATGTACAGTCCCTACACCCTGCAGCTACAGCGTGTTGTACACGCTAACGTACATGGGCAGCCCGTACACCCTGCAGCTACTGTGTGGTGTTACGCAAGCTAACGTGCATGGCCAGTTCATACACCATGCAGCTACAGCGTGGTGTTGCACAAGCTAACGTGCATGCGCTGTCCATACACCTTGCAGCTACAGTGTGGTGTTGTACAAGCTAACGTGCATGGACAGTCTCTACACCCTGCAGCTACAGCGTGTTGTACAAGCTAACGTACATGGGCAGCCCGTACACCCTGCAGCTACTGTTTGGTGTTACACAAGCCAACGTGCACTGACAGTCCATACACCCTGCAGCTACAGCATGGTGTTGTACAAGCTAACGTGCATGGACAGTCCATACATCCTGCAGCTACAGCGTGGTGTTGCACAAGCTAACGTGCATGGACAGTCCGTACACCCTGCACCTACAGCGTGGTGTTGCACAAGCTAACGTGCATGGACATCCCATACACCCTGCAGCTACAGCGTGGTGTTACACAAGCTAATGTGCATGGACAGTCCATACATCCTGCAGCTACAGCGTGGTGTTACACAAGCTAACGTGCATGGACAGTCCGTACACCCTGCAGCTACAGCGTGGTGTTGTACAAGATAACGTGCATGGACAGTCCATGCACCCTGCATCTACAGCATGGTGTGTCACAAGCTAACGTGCATGGACAGCCCATACATCATGCAGCTACAGCGTCGTACAAGCTATCGTACATGGACAGTCCATACACCCTGCAGCTACAGCATGGTGTGGCACAAGATAACGTGCATGGATAGTCCATACAGTGCGTGGTGTTGTACAAGCTAACATGCATGGACAGCCCATACATCCTGCAGCTACAGCGTGGTGTTGCACAAGCTATCGTACATGGACATACATCCTGCAGCTACAGCGTGGTGTTGCACAAGCTAACTTACATGGACAGTCCATACATCATGCAGCTACAGCGTGGTGTTGCACAAGCTAATGTGATGAACATCCCGTACATCCTGCAGCTACAGCATGGTGTTGTACAAGCTAACGTGCATGTACACTCCCTACACCCTGCAGCTACAGCGTGTTGTACAAGCTAACGTACATGGACAGTCCATACACCCTGCAGCTACAGCATGGTGTTGTAAAAGCTAACGTGCATGGACAGTTCATACATCCTGCAGCTACAGCGTGATGTTGCACAAGCTAACGTACATGGATAGTCCATACATCGCGTGGTGTTGTACAAGCTAACGTGCATGGACATCCCATAAATCCTGCAGCTACAGCGTGGTGTTGCACAAGTTAACGTACATGGACAGTCCATACATCCTGCAGCTACAGCGTGGTGTTGCACAAGCTAACGTGCATGGACAGTCCATACATCCTGCATCTACAGCGTGGTGTTGTACAAGCTAACGTGCATGGACAGTCCATACATCCTGCAGCTACAGCGTGGTGTTGCACAAGCTAACGTACATGGACAGTCCATACATCCTGCAGCTACAGCGTGGTGTTGCACAAGCTAACGTACATGGACAGTCCATACATCCTGCAGCTACAGCGTGGTGTTGCACAAGCTAACGTGCATGGACAGCCCATACATCCTGCAGCTACAGCCTGGTGTTGTACAAGCTAACGTGCATGGACAGTCCATACATCCTGCAGCTACAGCGTGTTGCACAAGCTAACGTACATGGACAGCCCATACACCCTGCAGCTACAGCGTGGTGTTGCACAAGCTAACGTACATGGACAGTCCATACATCCTGCAGCTACAGCGTGGTGTTGCACAAGCTAACGTACATGGACAGCCCATACATCCTGCAGCTACAGCGTGGTGTTGCACAAGCTAACGTACATGGACAGTCCATACATCCTGCAGCTACAGCGTGGTGTTGCACAAGCTAACGTACATGGACAGTCCATACATCCTGCAGCTACAGCGTGGTGTTGCACAAGCTAACGTGCATGGACAGCCCATACATCCTGCAGCTACAGCGTGGTGTTGTACAAGCTAACGTACATGGACAGCCCATACATCCTGCAGCTACAGCGTGGTGTTGTACAAACTAACGTGCATGGACAGCCCATACATCATGCAGCTACAGTGTGTTGTTGCACAAGCTAACGTGCATGGACAGTCCATACATCCTGCAGCTACAGCGTGGTGTTGCACAACCTAATGTGCATGGAGAGCACATACATCCTGCAGCTACAGCCTGGTGTTGCACAACCTAACGTGCATGGACAGCACATACACCCTGCAGCTACAGCCTGGTGTTGTACAAGCTAACGTGCATGGACAGTTCGTACATCCTGCTGCTACAACGTGGTGTTGTAAAAGCTAACGTGCATGGACAGTCCATACACCCTGCAGCTACATCTTGGTGTTGCACAAGCTAACGTGCATGGACAGCCCATACATCCTGCAGGTACAGAGTGGTGTTGCACAACCTAACGTGCATGGACAGCACATACACCCTGCAGCTACAGTATGGTGTTGTACAAGCTAAGGTGCATGGACAGTCCATACATCATGCAGCTACAGCGTGGTGTTGCACAAGCTAACGTGCATGGACAGTCCATACATCCTGCTGCTACAGCGTGGTGTTGCAAAACCTAACGTGCATGGACAGCACATACATCCAGCAGCTACAGCGTGGTGTTGCACAAGCCAACGTACATGGACAGCCCATACACCCTGCAGCTACAGCGTGGTGTTGTACAAGCTAATGTGCATGGACAGCCAGTACACCCTGCAGCTACAGCGTGGTGTGGCACAGGCTAGCGTGCATGGACAGTCCATACATCTTGCAGCTCAAGCGTGGTGTTGTACAAGCTAACGTGCATGGGTAGCCCGTACATCCTGCAGGTACAGCTTGGTGTTGCACAAGCTGACGTGCATGGACAGTCCATACATCCTGCAGCTACAGCGTGGTGTTGCACAAGCTAACGTGCATGGACAGTCCATACATCCTGCAGCTACAGCGTGGTGTTGTACAAGCTAACGTGAATGGGGAAGCCCATACACCCTGCAGCTACAGCGTGGTGTTGTACAAGCTAACATGCATGGGCAGCCCATACACCCTGCAGCAATAGCGTGGTGTTGAACAAGCTAACGTGCATTGACAGCCCATACATCCTGCAGCTACAGTGTGGTGTTGTACAAACTAACGTACATGGACAGCCCATAAATCCTGCAGCTACAGCGTGGTGTTGTACAAACTAACGTATATGGACAGCCCATACATCCTGCAGCTAGAGCGTGGTGTTGTACAAACTAACATACATGGACAGTACATACACCCTGCAGCTACAGCGTGGTGTTGTACAAACTAACGTGTATGGACAGCCCATTAATCCTGCAGCTATAGCGCGGTGTTGCACAAGTTAACGTGCATGGACAGTCCATACACCCTACAGCTACCGCGTTGTGTTGAACAAGCTAACGTGCATGGACAGCCCATACATCCTGCAGCTACAGCGTGGTGTTGCACAACCTAACGTGCATGGACAGCACATACACCCTGCAGCTACAGCATGGTGTTGTACAAGCTAACGTGCATGGACAGTCCATACACCCTGCAGCTACAGCATGGTGTTGCACAAGCTAACGTGCATGGACAGTCCATAAATCATGCAGCTACAGCGTGGTGTTGTACAAGCTAACGTGCATGGGTAGCCCGTACATCCTGCAGGTACAGCTTGGTGTTGCACAAGCTAACGTGCATGGACAGTCCATACATCCTGCAGCTACAGCGTGGTGTTGCACAAACTAACGTGCATGGACAGTCCATACATCCTGCAGCTACAGCGTGGTGGTGTACAAGCTAACGTGCATGGGCAGCCCATACACCCTGCAGCTACAGCGTGGTGTTGCACAAGCTAACGTGAATGGGGAAGCCCATACACCCTGCAGCTACAGCGTGGTGTTGTACAGCCTAACATGCATTGGCAGCCCATACACCCTGCGGCAACAGCGTGGTGTTGCACAAGCTAACGTGAATGGGGAAGCCCATACATCATGCAGCTACAGCGTGGTGTTGCATAAGCTAACGTGCATGGACAGCCCATACATCCAGCAGCTACAGCCTGGTGTTGTACAAACTAACGTACATGGACAGCCCATTCATCCTGCAGCTACAGCGTGGTGTCGTACAAACTAACGTGCATGGACAGCCCATACATCATGCAGCTACAGCGTGTTGTTGTACAAGCTAACGTGCATGGACAGTCCATACATCCTGCAGCTACAGCGTGGTGTTGCACAACCTAATGTGCATGGAGAGGACATACATCCTGCAGCTACAGTCTGGTGTTGCACAACCTAACGTGCATGGACAGCACATACACCCTGCAGCTACAGCCTTGTGTTGTACAAGCTAACGTGCATGGAAAGACTATATACCCTGCAGCTACAGCGTGGTGTTGTACAAGCTAACGTGCATGGACAGTGCGTACATCCTGCAGCTACAGCGTGGTGTTGTAAAAGCTAACGTGCATGGACAGTCCATACACCCTGCAGCTACAGCTTGGTGTTGCACAAGCTAACGTGCATGGACAGCCCATACATCCTGCAGCTACAGAGTGGTGTTGCACAACCTAACGTGCATGGACAGCACATACACCATGCAGCTACAGCGAGGTGTTGTACAAGCTAACGTGCATGGACAGTCCATATACCATGCAGCTACAGCGTGGTGTTGCACAAGCGAACGTGCATGGACAGTCCATACATCCTGCTGCTACAGCGTGGTGTTGCAAAACCTAACGTGCATGGACAGCACATACATCCAGCAGCTACAGCGTGGTGTTGCACAAGCCAACGTAAATGGACAGCCCATACACCCTGCAGCTACAGCGTGGTGTTGTACAAGCTAATGTGCATGGACAGCCCGTACACCCTGCAGCTACAGCGTGGTGTGGCACAAGCTAGCGTGCATGGACAGTCCATACATCTTGCAGCTCAAGCGTGGTGTTGTACAAGTTAACGTGCATGGGTAGCCCGTACATCCTGCAGGTACAGCGTGGTGTTGCACAAGCTGACGTGCATGGACAGTCCATACATCCTGCAGCTACAGCGTGGTGTTGCACAAGCTAACGTGCATGGACAGTCCATACATCCTGCAGCTACAGCGTGGTGTTGCACAAGCTAACGTGCATGGACAGCCCATACATCCTGCAGCTACAGCGTGGTGTTGCACAAGCTAACGTACATGGACAGCCCATACACCCTGCAGCTACAGCGTGGTGTTGCACAAGCTAACGTGCATGGACAGTCCATACATCCTGCAGCTACAGCGTGGTGTTGCACAAGCTAACGTGCATGGACAGTCCATACACCCTGCAGCTACAGCGTGGTGTTGCACAAGCTAACGTGCATGGACAGTCCATACATCCTGCAGCTACAGCGTGGTGTTGCACAAGCTAACGTGCATGGACAGTCCATACATCCTGCAGCTACAGCGTGGTGTTGCACAAGCTAACGTGCATGGACAGCCCATACATCCTGCAGCTACAGCGTGGTGTTGCACAAGCTAACGTACATGGACAGTCCATACATACTGCAGCTACAGCGTGGTGTTGCACAAGCTAACGTACATGGACAGTCCATACATCCTGCAGCTACAGCGTGGTGTTGCACAAGCTAACGTACATGGACAGTCCATACATCCTGCAGCTACAGCGTGGTGTTGCACAAGCTAACGTGCATGGACAGCCCATACATCCTGCAGCTACAGCGTGGTGTTGCACAAGCTAACGTACATGGACAGCCCATACATCCTGCAGCTACAGCGTGGTGTTGCACAAGCTAACGTGCATGGACAGCCCATACATCCTGCAGCTACAGCGTGGTGTTGCACAAGCTAACGTGCATGGACAGCCCATACATCCTGCAGCTACAGCGTGGTGTTGCACAAGCTAACGTACATGGGACAGCCCATACACCCTGCAGCTACAGCGTGGTGTTGCACAAGCTAACGTACATGGACAGTCCATACATCCTGCAGCTACAGCGTGGTATTGCACACATCAACATGCATGGACAGTCCATACACCCTGCAGCTAGAGCGTGGTGTTGTACAAGCTAACGTGCATGGACAGTCCATACATCCTGCAGCTAGAGCTTGGTGTTGTACAAGCTAACGTGCAAGGACAGTCCATACATCCTGCAGCTACAGCATGGTATTGCACAAGCTAACGTGCATGGACAGTCCATACATCCTGCAGCTACAGCGTGGTGTTGCACAAGTCAACGTACATGGGGCAGCCCATACATCCTGCAGCTACAGTGTGGTGTTGCACAAGCTAACGTACATGGGACAGCCCATACACCCTGCAGCTACAGCGTGGTGTTGCACAAGCTAACGTACATGGACAGTCCATACATCCTGCAGCTACAGCGTGGTATTGCACACATCAACATGCATGGACAGTCCATACACCCTGCAGCTAGAGCGTGGTGTTGTACAAGCTAACGTGCATGGACAGTCCATACATCCTCCAGCTAGAGCTTGGTGTTGTACAAGCTAACGTGCAAGGACAGTCCATACATCCTGCAGCTACAGCATGGTATTGCACAAGCTAACGTGCATGGACAGTCCATACATCCTGCAGCTACAGCGTGGTGTTGCACATGCTAACGTACATGGACAGCCCATACATCATGCAGCTACGGCGTCGTGTTGCACAAGCTAACGTACATGGGCAGTCCATACATACTGCAGCTACAGCGTGGTTTCGCACAAGCTAACGTACATGGGACAGTCCATACATCCTGCAGCTACGGCGTCGTGTTGCACAAGCTAACGTGCATGGACAGTCCATACATCCTGCAGCTACGGCGTCGTGTTGCACAAGCTAACGTACATGGGCAGTCCATACATACTGCAGCTACAGCGTAGTGTCGCACAAACTAACGTGCATGGACAGTCCATACATCCTGCAGCTACGGCGTCGTGTTGCACAAGCTAACGTGCATGGACAGCCCATACATCCTGCAGCTACAGCGTGGTGTTGCACAAGCCAACGTACATGGGCAGTCCATACATCCTGCAGCTACGGCGTCGTGTTGCACAAGCTAACGTGCATGGACAGCCCATACATCCTGCAGCTACAGCGTGGTGTTGCACAAGCTAACGTACATGGACAGTCCATACATCCTGCAGCTACAGCGTGGTGTTGCACAAGCTAACGTGCATGGACAGCCCATACATCCTGCAGCTACAGCGTGGTGTTGCACAAGCTAACGTACATGGGACAGCCCATACACCCTGCAGCTACAGCGTGGTGTTGCACAAGCTAACGTACATGGACAGTCCATACATCCTGCAGCTACAGCGTGGTGTTGCACAAGCAACATGCATGGACAGTCCATACACCCTGCAGCTACAGCTTGGTGTTGCACAAGCTAACGTGCATGGACAGTCCATACATCCTGCAGCTACAGCGTGGTATTGCACAAGCTAACGTGCATGGACAGTCCATACATCCTGCAGCTACAGCGTGGTGTTGCACAAGCCAACGTACATGGACAGCCCATACATCCTGCAGCTACAGTGTGGTGTTGCACAAGCTAACGTGCATGGACAGCCCATACATCCTGCAGCTACAGCGTGGTGTTGCACAAGCTAACGTGCATGGACAGTCCATACATCCTGCAGCTACAGCGTGGTATTGCACAATCAACATGCATGGACAGTCCATACACCCTGCAGCTACAGCGTGGTGTTGTACAAGCTAACGTGCATGGACAGTCCATACATCCTCCAGCTAGAGCTTGGTGTTGTACAAGCTAACGTGCAATGACAGTCCATACATCCTGCAGCTACAGCATGGTATTGCACAAGCTAACGTGCATGGACAGTCCATACATCCTGCAGCTACAGCGTGGTGTTGCACATGCTAACGTACATGGACAGCCCATACATCCTGCAGCTACAGCATGGTGTTGCACATGCTAACGTACATGGACAGCCCATACATCATGCAGCTACGGCGTCGTGTTGCACACGCTAACGTACATGGGCAGTCCATACATACTGCAGCTACAGCGTGGTGTCGCACAAGCTAACGTACATGGGACAGTCCATACATCCTGCAGCTACGGCGTCGTGTTGCACAAGCTAACGTACATGGGCAGTCCATACATACTGCAGCTACAGCGTAGTATCGCACAAGCTAACGTGCATGGACAGTCCATACATCCTGCAGCTACGGCGTCGTGTTGCACAAGCTAACGTGCATGGACAGCCCATACATCCTGCAGCTACAGCGTGGTGTTGCACAAGCCAACGTACATGGACAGTCCATACATCCTGCAGCTACAGCGTCGTGTTGCACAAGCTAACGTGCATGGACAGCCCATACATCCTGCAGCTACAGCGTGGTGTTGCACAAGCTAACGTACATGGACAGCCCATACATCCTGCAGCTACAGCGTGGTGTTGCACAAGCTAACGTACATGGACAGTCCATACATCCTGCAGCTACAGCGTGGTATTGCACAATCAACTGCATGGACAGTCCATACACCCTGCAGCTACAGCGTGGTGTTGCACAAGCTAACGTGCATGGACAGTCCATACATCCTGCAGCTACAGCGTGGTGTTGTACAAGCTAACGTACATGGACAGCCCATACATCCTGCAGCTACAGCGTGGTGTTGCACAAGCTAACGTGCATGGACAGCCCATACATCCTGCAGCTACAGCGTGGTGTTGCACAAGTCAACGTACATGGGCAGCCCATACATCCTGCAGCTACAGCGTGGTGTTGCACAAGCTAACGTACATGGACAGCCCATACACCCTGCAGCTACAGCGTGGTGTTGCACAAGCTAACGTACATGGACAGTCCATACATCCTGCAGCTACAGCGTGGTATTGCACACATCAACGTGCATGGACAGTCCATACACCCTGCAGCTAGAGCGTGGTGTTGTACAAGCTAACGTGCATGGACAGTCCATACATCCTGCAGCTACAGCGTGGTGTTGCACAAGCTAACGTGCATGGACAGTCCATACATCCTGCAGCTACAGCGTGGTATTGCACAAGCTAACGTGCATGGACAGTCCATACATCCTGCAGCTACAGCGTGGTGTTGCACAAGCTAACGTACATGGACAGCCCATACATCATGCAGCTACAGCGTGGTGTTGCACAAGCTAACGTACATGGGCAGTCCATACATCCTGCAGCTACAGCGTGGTGTTGCACAAGCTAACGTACATGGACAGTCCATACATCCTGCAGCTACAGCGTGGTGTTGCACAAGCTAACGTGCATGGACAGTCCATACATCCTGCAGCTACAGCGTGGTGTTGCACAAGCTAACGTACATGGACAGTCCATACATCCTGCAGCTACAGCGTCGTGTTGCACAAGCTAACGTGCATGGACAGCCCATACATCCTGCAGCTACAGCGTGGTGTTGCACAAGCCAACGTGCATGGACAGTCCATACACCTGCAGCTACAGCGTGTGTTGCACAACCAACGTCATGGACAGCCCATATATCCTGCAGCTACAGCGTGGTGTTGCACAAGCTAACGTACATGGACAGCCCATACATCCTGCAGCTACAGCGTGGTGTTGCACAAGCTAACGTACATGGACAGTCCATACATCCTGCAGCTACAGCGTGGTGTTGCACAAGCTAACATGCATGGACAGTCCATACATCCTGCAGCTACAGCGTGGTGTTGCACAAGCTAACGTGCATGGACAGCATACACCTGCAGCTACAGCTGTGTTGCACAAGCTAACGTGCATGGACAGTCCATACATCCTGCAGCTACAGCGTGGTGTTGCACAAGCTAACGTGCATGGACAGTCCATACATCCTGCAGCTACAGCGTGGTGTTGTACAAGCTAACGTGCATGGACAGTCCATACATCCTGCAGCTACAGCATGGTATTGCACAAGCTAACGTGCATGGACAGTCCATACATCCTGCAGCTACAGCGTGGTGTTGCACAAGTCAACGTACATGGGGCAGCCCATACATCCTGCAGCTACAGTGTGGTGTTGCACAAGCTAACGTACATGGGACAGCCCATACACCTGCAGCTACAGCGTGGTGTTGCACAAGCTAACGTACATGGACAGTCCATACATCCTGCAGCTACAGCGTGGTATTGCACACATCAACATGCATGGACAGTCCATACACCCTGCAGCTAGAGCGTGGTGTTGTACAAGCTAACGTGCATGGACAGTCCATACATCCTCCAGCTAGAGCTTGGTGTTGTACAAGCTAACGTGCAATGACAGTCCATACATCCTGCAGCTACAGCATGGTATTGCACAAGCTAACGTGCATGGACAGTCCATACATCCTGCAGCTACAGCGTGGTGTTGCACATGCTAACGTACATGGACAGCCCATACATCATGCAGCTACGGCGTCGTGTTGCACAAGCTAACGTACATGGGCAGTCCATACATACTGCAGCTACTGCGTGGTTTCGCACAAGCTAACGTACATGGGACAGTCCATACATCCTGCAGCTACGGCGTCGTGTTGCACAAGCTAACGTGCATGGACAGTCCATACATCCTGCAGCTACGGCGTCGTGTTGCACAGGCTAACGTACATGGGCAGTCCATACATACTGCAGCTACAGCGTAGTGTCGCACAAACTAACGTGCATGGACAGTCCATACATCCTGCAGCTACGGCGTCGTGTTGCACAAGCTAACGTGCATGGACAGCCCATACATCCTGCAGCTACAGCGTGGTGTTGCACAAGCCAACGTACATGGGCAGTCCATACATCCTGCAGCTACGGCGTCGTGTTGCACAAGCTAACGTGCATGGACAGCCCATACATCCTGCAGCTACAGCGTGGTGTTGCACAAGCCAACGTACATGGGCAGTCCATACATCCTGCAGCTACAGCGTCGTGTTGCACAAGCTAACGTGCATGGACAGCCCATACATCCTGCAGCTACAGTGTGGTGTTGCACAAGCTAACGTACATGGACAGCCCATACACCCTGCAGCTACAGCGTGGTGTTGCACAAGCTAACGTACATGGACAGTCCATACATCCTGCAGCTACAGCGTGGTATTGCACACATCAACATGCATGGACAGTCCATACACCCTGCAGCTAGAGCTTGGTGTTGTACAAGCTAACGTGCAAGGACAGTCCATACATCCTGCAGCTACAGCATGGTATTGCACAAGCTAACGTGCATGGACAGTCCATACATCCTGCAGCTACAGCGTGGTGTTGCACAAGTCAACGTACATGGGGCAGCCCATACATCCTGCAGCTACAGTGTGGTGTTGCACAAGCTAACGTACATGGACAGCCCATACACCCTGCAGCTACAGCGTGGTGTTGCACAAGCTAACGTACATGGACAGTCCATACATCCTGCAGCTACAGCGTGGTATTGCACACATCAACATGCATGGACAGTCCATACACCCTGCAGCTAGAGCGTGGTGTTATATAAGCTAACGTGCATGGACAGTCCATACATCCTCCAGCTAGAGCTTGGTGTTGTACAAGCTAACGTGCAATGACAGTCCATACATCCTGCAGCTACAGCATGGTATTGCACAAGCTAACGTGCATGGACAGTCCATACATCCTGCAGCTACAGCGTGGTGTTGCACAAGCTAACGTACATGGACAGCCCATACATCCTGCAGCTACAGCATGGTGTTGCACATGCTAACGTACATGGACAGCCCATACATCATGCAGCTACGGCGTCGTGTTGCACACGCTAACGTACATGGGCAGTCCATACATACTGCAGCTACAGCGTGGTGTCGCACAAGCTAACGTACATGGGACAGTCCATACATCCTGCAGCTACGGCGTCGTGTTGCACAAGCTAACGTACATGGGCAGTCCATACATACTGCAGCTACAGCGTAGTATCGCACAAGCTAACGTGCATGGACAGTCCATACATCCTGCAGCTACGGCGTCGTGTTGCACAAGCTAACGTGCATGGACAGCCCATACATCCTGCAGCTACAGCGTGGTGTTGCACAAGCCAACGTACATGGGCAGTCCATACATCCTGCAGCTACGGCGTCGTGTTGCACAAGCTAACGTGCATGGACAGCCCATACATCCTGCAGCTACAGTGTGGTGTTGCACAAGCTAACGTACATGGGACAGCCCATACACCCTGCAGCTACAGCGTGGTGTTGCACAAGCTAACGTACATGGACAGTCCATACATCCTGCAGCTACAGCGTGGTATTGCACACATCAACATGCATGGACAGTCCATACACCCTGCAGCTAGAGCGTGGTGTTGTACAAGCTAACGTGCATGGACAGTCCATACATCCTGCAGCTAGAGCTTGGTGTTGTACAAGCTAACGTGCAAGGACAGTCCATACATCCTGCAGCTACAGCATGGTATTGCACAAGCTAACGTGCATGGACAGTCCATACATCCTACAGCTACAGCGTGGTGTTGCACAAGTCAACGTACATGGGGCAGCCCATACATCCTGCAGCTACAGTGTGGTGTTGCACAAGCTAACGTACATGGGACAGCCCATACACCCTGCAGCTACAGCGTGGTGTTACACAAGCTAACGTACATGGACAGTCCATACATCCTGCAGCTACAGCGTGGTATTGCACACATCAACATGCATGGACAGTCCATACACCCTGCAGCTAGAGCGTGGTGTTATATAAGCTAACGTGCATGGACAGTCCATACATCCTCCAGCTAGAGCTTGGTGTTGTACAAGCTAACGTGCAATGACAGTCCATACATCCTGCAGCTACAGCATGGTATTGCACAAGCTAACGTGCATGGACAGTCCATACATCCTGCAGCTACAGCGTGGTGTTGCACATGCTAACGTACATGGACAGCCCATACATCATGCAGCTACGGCGTCGTGTTGCACAAGCTAACGTACATGGGCAGTCCATACATACTGCAGCTACTGCGTGGTTTCGCACAAGCTAACGTACATGGGACAGTCCATACATCCTGCAGCTACGGCGTCGTGTTGCACAAGCTAACGTGCATGGACAGTCCATACATCCTGCAGCTACGGCGTCGTGTTGCACAAGCTAACGTACATGGGCAGTCCATACATACTGCAGCTACAGCGTAGTGTCGCACAAACTAACGTGCATGGACAGTCCATACATCCTGCAGCTACGGCGTCGTGTTGCACAAGCTAACGTGCATGGACAGCCCATACATCCTGCAGCTACAGCGTGGTGTTGCACAAGCCAACGTACATGGGCAGTCCATACATCCTGCAGCTACGGCGTCGTGTTGCACAAGCTAACGTGCATGGACAGCCCATACATCCTGCAGCTACAGCGTGGTGTTGCACAAGCTAACGTACATGGACAGTCCATACATCCTGCAGCTACAGCGTCGTGTTGCACAAGCTAACGTGCATGGACAGCCCATACATCCTGCAGCTACAGCGTGGTGTTGCACAAGCTAACGTACATGGGACAGCCCATACACCCTGCAGCTACAGCGTGGTGTTGCACAAGCTAACGTACATGGACAGTCCATACATCCTGCAGCTACAGCGTGGTGTTGCACACATCAACATGCATGGACAGTCCATACACCCTGCAGCTAGAGCTTGGTGTTGTACAAGCTAACGTGCAAGGACAGTCCATACATCCTGCAGCTACAGCATGGTATTGCACAAGCTAACGTGCATGGACAGTCCATACATCCTGCAGCTACAGCGTGGTGTTGCACAAGTCAACGTACATGGGGCAGCCCATACATCCTGCAGCTACAGTGTGGTGTTGCACAAGCTAACGTACATGGACAGCCCATACACCCTGCAGCTACAGCGTGGTGTTGCACAAGCTAACGTACATGGACAGTCCATACATCCTGCAGCTACAGCGTGGTATTGCACACATCAACATGCATGGACAGTCCATACACCCTGCAGCTAGAGCGTGGTGTTGTACAAGCTAACGTGCATGGACAGTCCATACATCCTGCAGCTAGAGCTTGGTGTTGTACAAGCTAACGTGCAAGGACAGTCCATACATCCTGCAGCTACAGCATGGTATTGCACAAGCTAACGTGCATGGACAGTCCATACATCCTGCAGCTACAGCGTGGTGTGCACATGCTAACGTACATGGACAGCCCATACATCCTGCAGCTACGGCGTCGTGTTGCACAAGCTAACGTACATGGGCAGTCCATACATACTGCAGCTACAGCGTGGTGTCGCACAAGCTAACGTACATGGGACAGTCCATACATCCTGCAGCTACGGCGTCGTGTTGCACAAGCTAACGTGCATGGACAGTCCATACATCCTGCAGCTACGGCGTCGTGTTGCACAAGCTAACGTACATGGGCAGTCCATACATACTGCAGCTACAGCGTAGTGTCGCACAAGCTAACGTGCATGGACAGTCCATACATCCTGCAGCTACGGCGTCGTGTTGCACAAGCTAACGTGCATGGACAGCCCATACATCCTGCAGCTACAGCGTGGTGTTGCACAAGCCAACGTACATGGGCAGTCCATACATCCTGCAGCTACGGCGTCGTGTTGCACAAGCTAACGTGCATGGACAGCCCATACATCCTGCAGCTACAGTGTGGTGTTGCACAAGCTAACGTACATGGACAGTCCATACATCCTGCAGCTACAGCGTAGTGTTACACAAACTAACGTACATGGACATTCCATACATCATGCAGCTACAGCGTGGTGTTGTACAAGCTAACGTACATGGGCAGTCCATACATCCTGCAGCTACAGCGTGGTGTTGCACAAGCTAACGTGCATGGACAGTCCATACACCCTGCAGCTACAGCGTGGAGTTGTACAAGCTAACGTACATGGACAGCCCATTCATCCTGCAGCTACAGTGTGGTGTTGCACAAGCTAACGTGCATGGACAGTCCATAGATCCTGAAGCTACAGCGTGGTGTTGCACAAGCCAACGTGCATGGGGCAGCCCATACATCCTGCAGCTACAGCGTGGTGTTGCACAAGCTAACGTACATGGGACAGCCCATACACCCTGCAGCTACAGCGTGGTATTGCACACATCAACATGCATGGACAGTCCATACACCCTGCAGCTAGAGCGTGGTGTTGTACAAGCTAACGTGCATGGACAGTCCATACATCCTGCAGCTAGAGCTTGGTGTTGTACAAGCTAACGTGCAAGGACAGTCCATACATCCTGCAGCTACAGCATGGTATTGCACAAGCTAACGTGCATGGACAGTCCATACATCCTGCAGCTACAGCGTGGTGTTGCACAAGTCAACGTACATGGGGCAGCCCATACATCCTGCAGCTACAGTGTGGTGTTGCACAAGCTAACGTACATGGGACAGCCCATACACCCTGCAGCTACAGCGTGGTGTTGCACAAGCTAACGTACATGGACAGTCCATACATCCTGCAGCTACAGCGTGGTATTGCACACATCAACATGCATGGACAGTCCATACACCCTGCAGCTAGATCGTGGTGTTGTACAAGCTAACGTGCATGGACAGTCCATACATCCTCCAGCTAGAGCTTGGTGTTGCACAAGCTAACGTGCAAGGACAGTCCATACATCCTGCAGCTACAGCATGGTATTGCACAAGCTAACGTGCATGGACAGTCCATACATCCTGCAGCTACAGCGTGGTGTTGCACAAGCTAACGTACATGGACAGCCCATACATCATGCAGCTACGGCGTCGTGTTGCACAAGCTAACGTACATGGGCAGTCCATACATACTGCAGCTACAGCGTGGTGTTGCACAAGCTAACGTACATGGGACAGTCCATACATCCTGCAGCTACAGCGTGGTGTTGCACAAGCTAACGTACATGGACAGTCCATACATCCTGCAGCTACAGCGTGGTGTTGCACAAGCTAACGTGCATGGACAGCCCATACATCCTGCAGCTACAGCGTGGTGTTGCACAAGCTAACGTGCATGGACAGCCCATACATCCTGCAGCTACAGCGTGGTGTTGCACAAGCTAACGTACATGGACAGCCCATACATCCTGCAGCTACAGCGTGGTGTTGCACAAGCTAACGTACATGGACAGCCCATACATCCTGCAGCTACAGTGTGGTGTTGCACAAGCTAACGTACATGGGACAGCCCATACACCCTGCAGCTACAGCGTGGTGTTGCACAAGCTAACGTACATGGACAGTCCATACATCCTGCAGCTACAGCGTGGTATTGCACACATCAACATGCATGGACAGTCCATACACCCTGCAGCTAGAGCGTGGTGTTGTACAAGCTAACGTGCATGGACAGTCCATACATCCTGCAGCTAGAGCTTGGTGTTGTACAAGCTAACGTGCAAGGACAGTCCATACATCCTGCAGCTACAGCATGGTATTGCACAAGCTAACGTGCATGGACAGTCCATACATCCTGCAGCTACAGCGTGGTGTTGCACAAGTCAACGTACATGGGGCAGCCCATACATCCTGCAGCTACAGTGTGGTGTTGCACAAGCTAACGTACATGGGACAGCCCATACACCCTGCAGCTACAGCGTGGTGTTGCACAAGCTAACGTACATGGACAGTCCATACATCCTGCAGCTACAGCGTGGTATTGCACACATCAACATGCATGGACAGTCCATACACCCTGCAGCTAGAGCGTGGTGTTGTATAAGCTAACGTGCATGGACAGTCCATACATCCTCCAGCTAGAGCTTGGTGTTGTACAAGCTAACGTGCAAGGACAGTCCATACATCCTGCAGCTACAGCATGGTATTGCACAAGCTAACGTGCATGGACAGTCCATACATCCTGCAGCTACAGCGTGGTGTTGCACATGCTAACGTACATGGACAGCCCATACATCATGCAGCTACGGCGTCGTGTTGCACAAGCTAACGTACATGGGCAGTCCATACATACTGCAGCTACAGCGTGGTGTCGCACAAGCTAACGTACATGGGACAGTCCATACATCCTGCAGCTACGGCGTCGTGTTGCACAAGCTAACGTGCATGGACAGTCCATACATCCTGCAGCTACGGCGTCGTGTTGCACAAGCTAACGTACATGGGCAGTCCATACATACTGCAGCTACTGCGTAGTGTCGCACAAGCTAACGTGCATGGACAGTCCATACATCCTGCAGCTACGGCGTCGTGTTGCACAAGCTAACGTGCATGGACAGCCCATACATCCTTGCAGCTACAGCGTGGTGTTGCACAAGCCAACGTACATGGGCAGTCCATACATCCTGCAGCTACGGCGTCGTGTTGCACAAGCTAACGTGCATGGACAGCCCATACATCCTGCAGCTACAGTGTGGTGTTGCACAAGCTAACGTACATGGACAGTCCATACATCCTGCAGCTACAGCGTAGTGTTACACAAACTAACGTACATGGACATTCCATACATCATGCAGCTACAGCGTGGTGTTGTACAAGCTAACGTACATGGGCAGTCCATACATCCTGCAGCTACAGCGTGGTGTTGCACAAGCTAACGTACATGGACAGTCCATACACCCTGCAGCTACAGCGTGGAGTTGTACAAGCTAACGTACATGGACAGCCCATTCATCCTGCAGCTACAGTGTGGTGTTGCACAAGCTAACGTGCATGGACAGTCCATAGATCCTGAAGCTACAGCGTGGTGTTGCACAAGCTAACGTGCATGGACAGTACATACATCCTGCAGCTACAGCGTGGTGTTGTACAAGCTAACATGCATGGACAGTCTATACATCCTGCAGCTACAGCGTGGTGTTGCACAAGCTAACGTGCATGGACAGCACGTACATCCTGCAGCTACAGCGTGGTATTGCACAAGCTAACGTGCATGGACAGTCCATACATCCTGCAGCTACAGCGTGGTGTTGCACAAGCTAACGTGCATGGACAGTCCATACATCCTGCAGCTACAGCGTGGTGTTGCACAAGCTAACGTGCATGGACAGCCCGTACATCCTGCAGCTACAGCGTGGTATTGCACAAGCTAACCTACATGGACAGCCCATACATCCTGCAGCTACAGCGTGGTGTTGCACAAGCTAACGTGCATGGACAGCCCATACATCCTGCAGCTACAGCGTGGTGTTGCACAAGCTAACGTACATGGGGCAGCCCATACATCCTGCAGCTACAGCGTGGTGTTGCACAAGCTAACGTACATGGGACAGCCCATACACCCTGCAGCTACAGCGT
>JABXNX010003939.1:0-19817 GCA_014843695.1 Archivesica marissinica
TATATATCCAATAGCAATACGGTAATGTGTATATCCAATAGCAATATGGTAATGTATATATCCAATAGCAATACGGTAATATATATATATCCAATAGCAATACGGTAATGTATATATATATATATCCAATAGCAATACGGTAATGTATATATATATTCCAATAGCAATACGGTAATGTATATATATATATATATCCAATAGCAATACGGTAATGTATATATATATATCCAATAGCAATACGGTAATGTGTATATATATCCAATAGCAATACGGTAATGTGTATATCCAATAGCAATACGGTAATGTATATATCCAATAGCAATACGGTAATGTATATATCCAATAGCAATACGGTAATGTATATATATATCCAATAGCAATACGGTAATGTGTTTATATATATCCAATAGCAATACGGTAATGTGTATATATATTCCAATAGCAATACGGTAATGTATATATAATATCCAATAGCAATACGGTAATTTATATATATATATCCAATAGCAATACGGTAATGTATATATATATCCAATAGCAATACGGTAATGTGTATATATCCAATAGCATACGGTAATGTGTATATATTCCAATAGCAATACGGTAATGTTTTTATATATATCCAATAGCAATACGGTATGTATATATATATCCAATAGCAATACGGTAATGTATTAATATATATGTGGTCGAGGGTTAAGGTCGCTGACTTGTATACCACTGTAACCTATCGCCACTGATGGTCACGGGTTCGGCCCCGCTCGGGCCGTGTCTCATTTATATGAGAAAGTTGGCAGTTTCTTACGGAGGTTGGTGCACCCAAGTACTGGTTAACCGCTGGAGCCTGCCCAGGAAAGGTATCGTTAGGTAAACTGCCCGCCGGCGATATAGCCCGAAATGGTGCTGATGCAGGCGTAAAACCCGAAATATAACATAATGTATATATCCAATAGCAATACGGTAATGTATATATCCAATAGCAATACGGTAATGTATATATATATATATATCCAATAGCAATACGGTAATGTATATATCCAATAGCAATACGGTAATGTGTATATATATATCCAATAGCAATACGGTAATGTATATATCCAATAGCAATACGGTAATGTATATATCCAATAGCAATACGGTAATGTGTATATCCAATAGCAATACGGTAATGTATATATCCAATAGCAATACGGTAATGTGTATATCCAATAGCAATACGGTAATGTATATATATCAATACGGTAATGTATATATCCAATAGCAATACGGTAATGTGTATATATATCCAATAGCAATACGGTAATGTGTATATATCCAATAGCAATACGGTAATGTGTATATATATCCAATAGCAATACGGTAATGTATATATATATATATATCCAATAGCAATACGGTAATGTATATATATATCCAATAGCAATACGGTAATGTATATATATATCCAATAGCAATACGGTAATGTATATATATATATATATATCCAATAGCAATACGGTAATGTTGTATATATATATCCAATAGCAATACGGTAATGATGTATATATATATATCCAATAGCAATACGGTAATGTATATATATATATCCAATAGCAATACGGTAATGTATATATATATATCCAATAGCAATACGGTAATGTATATATATATATATCCAATAGCAATACGGTAATGTGTATATATATCCAATAGCAATACGGTAATGTGTATATATATCCAATAGCAATACGGTAATGTGTATATATATATATCCAATAGCAATACGGTAATGTATATATATATATCCAATAGCAATACGGTAATGTATATATATATATCCAATAGCAATACGGTAATGTATATATATATATTGTGGTCGAGTGGTTAAGGTCGCTGACTTGTATACCACTGTAACCTATCGCCACTGATGGTCACGGGTTCGAGCCCCGCTCGGGCCGTGTCTCATTTATATGAGAAAGTTGGCAGTTTCTTACGGAGGTTGGTGCACCCAAGTACTGGTTAACCGCTGGAGCCTGCCCAGGAAAGGTATCGTTAGGTAAACTGCCCGCCGGCGATATAGCCCGAAATGGTGCTGATGCAGGCGTAAAACCCGAAATATAACATAATGTATATATCCAATAGCAATACGGTAATGTATATATATATATTCCAATAGCAATACGGTAATGTATATATATATCCAATAGCAATACGGTAATGTATATATATATAATAGCAATACGGTAATGTTTATATATCCAATAGCAATACGGTAATGTGTATATATATCCAATAGCAATACGGTATGTGTATATATATCCAATAGCAATACGGTAATGTGTATATATATCCAATAGCAATACGGTAATGTGTATATATATCCAATAGCAATACGGTAATGTATATATATATCCAATAGCAATACGGTAATGTATTATATATATATCCAATAGCAATACGGTAATGTATATATATATATATTAATAGCAATACGGTATGTATATATTATATAATAGCATGTTGTTTATATACAATAGCAATACGGTAATGTATATATATATCCAATAGCAATACGGTAATGTATATATATATATATCCAATAGCAATACGGTAATGTATATATATATATATCCAATAGCAATACGGTAATGTGTATATCCAATAGCAATATGGTAATGTATATATATCCAATAGCAATACGGTAATGTATATATCCAATAGCAATACGGTAATATATATATCCAATAGCAATACGGTAATGTGTATATCCAATAGCAATACGGTAATGTATATATCCAATAGCAATACGGTAATGTATATATCCAATAGCAATACGGTAATGTATATATATATCCAATAGCAATACGGTAATGTATATATCCAATAGCAATACGGTAATGTATATATATATATCCAATAGCAATACGGTAATGTATATATCCAATAGCAATACGGTAATGTATATATCCAATAGCAATACGGTAATGTGTATATCCAATAGCAATACGGTAATGTATATATCCAATAGCAATACGGTAATGTGTATATCCAATAGCAATACGGTAATGTATATATATATATATACAATAGCAATACGGTAATGTATATATCCAATAGCAATACGGTAATGTGTATATATATCCAATAGCAATACGGTAATGTATATATATATCCAATAGCAATACGGTAATGTATATATATATACCAATAGCAATACGGTAATGTATATATATATCAATAGCAATACGGTAATGTATATATCCAATAGCAATACGGTAATGTATATATCCAATAGCAATACGGTAATGTATATATCATAAGCAATACGGTAATGTATATATATATATATCCAATAGCAATACGGTAATGTATATATATATATCCAATAGCAATACGGTAATGTATATATATATAATAGCAATACGGTAATGTATATATATATATATATATATCCAATAGCAATACGGTAATGTATATATATATATCCAATAGCAATACGGTAATGTATATATATCCAATAGCAATACGGTAATGTATATATCCAATAGCAATACGGTAATGTATATATCCAATAGCAATACGGTAATGTATATATATATATATCCAATAGCAATACGGTAATGTGTATATCCAATAGCAATACGGTAATGTATATATATCCAATAGCAATACGGTAATGTATATATCCAATAGCAATACGGTAATGTATATATATATATCCAATAGCAATACGGTAATGTGTATATCCAATAGCAATACGGTAATGTATATATCCAATAGCAATACGGTAATGTATATATCCAATAGCAATACGGTAATGTATATATATATTTCCAATAGCAATACGGTAATGTATATATATATATCCAATAGCAATACGGTAATGTATATATCCAATAGCAATACGGTAATGTATATATATATTCCAATAGCAATACGGTAATGTATATATCCAATAGCAATACGGTAATGTATATATCCAATAGCAATACGGTAATGTTATATCCAATAGCAATACGGTAATGTATATATCCAATAGCAATACGGTAATGTATATATCCAATAGCAATACGGTAATGTATATATATATATCAATAGCAATACGGTAATGTATATATCCAATAGCAATACGGTAATGTGTATATATATCCAATAGCAATACGGTAATGTTATATATATATATATATCCAATAGCAATACGGTAATGTATATATATATATCCAATAGCAATACGGTAATGTATATATATATATCCAATAGCAATACGGTAATGTATATATATATGTGGTCGAGTGGTTAAGGTCGCTGACTTGTATACCACTGTAACCTATCGCCACTGATGGTCACGGGTTCGAGCCCCGCTCGGGCCGTGTCTCATTTATATGAGAAAGTTGGCAGTTTCTTACGGAGGTTGGTGCACCCAAGTACTGGTTAACCGCTGGAGCCTGCCCAGGAAAGGTATCGTTAGGTAAACTGCCCGCCGGCGATATAGCCCGAAATGGTGCTGATGCAGGCGTAAAACCCGAAATATAACATAATGTATATATCCAATAGCAATACGGTAATGTATATATCCAATAGCAATACGGTAATGTATATATATATATATATCCAATAGCAATACGGTAATGTATATATCCAATAGCAATACGGTAATGTGTATATATATATCCAATAGCAATACGGTAATGTGTATATATATCCAATAGCAATACGGTAATGTGTATATATATCCAATAGCAATACGGTAATGTGTATATATATCCAATAGCAATACGGTAATGTGTATATATATCCAATAGCAATACGGTAATGTATATATATATATCCAATAGCAATACGGTAATGTATATATATATATATCCAATAGCAATACCATAATGTATATATCCAATAGCAATATGGTAATGTATATATATATAATAGCAATACGGTAATGTATATATATATATATATCCAATAGCAATACGGTAATGTATATATATATATCCAATAGCAATACGGTAATGTATATATATATCCAATAGCAATACGGTAATGTATATATATATATATATCAAATAGCAATACGGTAATATATATCCAATAGCAATACGGTAATGTATATATATATATATCCAATAGCAATACGGTAATGTGTATATCCAATAGCAATATGGTAATGTATATATATCCAATAGCAATACGGTAATGTATATATCCAATAGCAATACGGTAATATATATATCCAATAGCAATACGGTAATGTGTATATCCAATAGCAATACGGTAATGTATATATCCAATAGCAATACGGTAATGTATATATCCAATAGCAATACGGTAATGTATATATATATCCAATAGCAATACGGTAATGTATATATCCAATAGCAATACGGTAATGTATATATATATATCCAATAGCAATACGGTAATGTATATATCCAATAGCAATACGGTAATGTATATATCCAATAGCAATACGGTAATGTATATATCCAATAGCAATACGGTAATGTATATATCCAATAGCAATACGGTAATGTATATATATATATCCAATAGCAATACGGTAATGTATATATCCAATAGCAATACGGTAATGTATATATCCAATAGCAATACGGTAATGTGTATATCCAATAGCAATACGGTAATGTATATATCCAATAGCAATACGGTAATGTGTATATCCAATAGCAATACGGTAATGTATATATATATATATATCAATAGCAATACGGTAATGTATATATCCAATAGCAATACGGTAATGTGTATATATATCCAATAGCAATACGGTAATGTATATATATATATATATCCAATAGCAATACGGTAATGTATATATATATAGCAATACGGTAATGTATATATATATCCAATAGCAATACGGTAATGTATATATATATCCAATAGCAATACGGTAATGTATATATCCAATAGCAATACGGTAATGTATATATATATAATAGCAATACGGTAATGTATATATATATATATCCAATAGCAATATGGTAATGTATATATATATATCCAATAGCAATACGGTAATGTATATATATCCAATAGCAATATGGTAATGTATATATCCAATAGCAATACGGTAATGTATATATCCAATAGCAATACGGTAATGTATATATATATATATATCCAATAGCAATACGGTAATGTATATATATATATATCCCAATAGCAATACGGTAATGTATATATATATATATATCCAATAGCAATACGGTAATGTATATATATATATATCCAATAGCAATACGGTAATGTATATATATATATATCCAATAGCAATACGGTAATGTATATATATATATCCAATAGCAATACGGTAATGTATATATATATATCAATAGCAATACGGTAATGTATATATCCAATAGCAATACGGTAATGTGTATATATATCCAATAGCAATACGGTAATGTGTATATATCCAATAGCAATACGGTAATGTGTATATATATCCAATAGCAATACGGTAATGTATATATATATATATATCCAATAGCAATACGGTAATGTATATATATATATATCCAATAGCAATACGGTAATGTATATATATATCCAATAGCAATACGGTAATGTATATATATATATATATATCCAATAGCAATACGGTAATGTATATATATATATATCCAATAGCAATACGGTAATGTATATATATATATATATCAAATAGCAATACGGTAATATATATCCAATAGCAATACGGTAATGTATATATATATATATCCAATAGCAATACGGTAATGTGTATATCCAATAGCAATATGGTAATGTATATATCCAATAGCAATACGGTAATATATATATATCCAATAGCAATACGGTAATGTATATATATATATATATCCAATAGCAATACGGTAATGTATATATATATATATATCCAATAGCAATACGGTAATGTATATATATATATATCCAATAGCAATACGGTAATGTATATATATATATCCAATAGCAATACGGTAATGTATATATATATATTTCCAATAGCAATACGGTAATGTATATATATATATATCCAATAGCAATACCATAATGTATATATCCAATAGCAATATGGTAATGTATATATATATAATAGCAATACGGTAATGTATATATATATATATATATCCAATAGCAATACGGTAATGTATATATATATATCCAATAGCAATACGGTAATGTATATATATATCCAATAGCAATACGGTAATGTATATATATATATTCAAATAGCAATACGGTAATATATATCCAATAGCAATACGGTAATGTATATATATATATACCAATAGCAATACGGTAATGTGTATATCCAATAGCAATATGGTAATGTATATATATCCAATAGCAATACGGTAATGTATATATCCAATAGCAATACGGTAATGTATATATCCAATAGCAATACGGTAATGTGTATATCCAATAGCAATACGGTAATGTATATATCCAATAGCAATACGGTAATGTATATATATATATATCCAATAGCAATACGGTAATGTATATATATATCCAATAGCAATACGGTAATGTATATATCCAATAGCAATACGGTAATGTATATATATATAATAGCAATACGGTAATGTATATATATATATATATATATCCAATAGCAATATGGTAATGTATATATATATATCCAATAGCAATACGGTAATGTATATATATCCAATAGCAATATGGTAATGTATATATCCAATAGCAATACGGTAATGTATATATCCAATAGCAATACGGTAATGTATATATATATATATCCAATAGCAATACGGTAATGTATATATATATATATCCAATAGCAATACGGTAATGTATATATATATATATCCAATAGCAATACGGTAATGTATATATATATATCCAATAGCAATACGGTAATGTATATATATCCAATAGCAATACGGTAATGTATATATATATATCCAATAGCAATACGGTAATGTATATATATATCCAATAGCAATACGGTAATGTGTATATATATCCAATAGCAATACGGTAATGTGTATATATCCAATAGCAATACGGTAATGTATATATATCCAATAGCAATACGGTAATGATGTATATATATATATCCAATAGCAATACGGTAATGTATATATATATATATATATCCAATAGCAATACGGTAATGTGTATATATATATATCCAATAGCAATACGGTAATGTATATATATATATCCAATAGCAATACGGTAATTTATATATATATATCCAATAGCAATACGGTAATGTGTATATATATCCAATAGCAATACGGTAATGTGTATATATATCCAATAGCAATACGGTAATGTGTATATATCCAATAGCAATACGGTAATGTATATATATCCAATAGCAATACGGTAATGTATATATATATCCAATAGCAATACGGTAATGTATATATATATATATATATATCCAATAGCAATACGGTAATGATGTATATATATATATCCAATAGCAATACGGTAATGTATATATATATATCCAATAGCAATACGGTAATTTATATATATATATCCAATAGCAATACGGTAATGTGTATATATATCCAATAGCAATACGGTAATGTGTATATATATCCAATAGCAATACGGTAATGTGTATATATATCCAATAGCAATACGGTAATGTGTATATATATATATATATCCAATAGCAATACGGTAATGTATATATATATATCCAATAGCAATACGGTAATGTATATATATATATATCCAATAGCAATACGGTAATGTATATATATATATATGTGGTCGAGTGGTTAAGGTCGCTGACTTGTATACCACTGTAACCTATCGCCACTGATGGTCACGGGTTCGAGCCCCGCTCGGGCCGTGTCTCATTTATATGAGAAAGTTGGCAGTTTCTTACGGAGGTTGGTGCACCCAAGTACTGGTTAACCGCTGGAGCCTGCCCAGGAAAGGTATCGTTAGGTAAACTGCCCGCCGGCGATATAGCCCGAAATGGTGCTGATGCAGGCGTAAAACCCGAAATATAACATAATGTATATATCCAATAGCAATACGGTAATGTATATATCCAATAGCAATACGGTAATGTATATATATATATATATCCAATAGCAATACGGTAATGTATATATCCAATAGCAATACGGTAATGTGTATATATATATCCAATAGCAATACGGTAATGTGTATATATATCCAATAGCAATACGGTAATGTGTATATATATCCAATAGCAATACGGTAATGTGTATATATATCCAATAGCAATACGGTAATGTGTATATATATCCAATAGCAATACGGTAATGTATATATATATATCCAATAGCAATACGGTAATGTATATATATATATATCCAATAGCAATACCATAATGTATATATCCAATAGCAATATGGTAATGTATATATATATAATAGCAATACGGTAATGTATATATATATATATATCCAATAGCAATACGGTAATGTATATATATATATCCAATAGCAATACGGTAATGTATATATATATCCAATAGCAATACGGTAATGTATATATATATATATATCAAATAGCAATACGGTAATATATATCCAATAGCAATACGGTAATGTATATATATATATATCCAATAGCAATACGGTAATGTGTATATCCAATAGCAATATGGTAATGTATATATATCCAATAGCAATACGGTAATGTATATATCCAATAGCAATACGGTAATATATATATATATCCAATAGCAATACGGTAATGTGTATATCCAATAGCAATACGGTAATGTATATATCCAATAGCAATACGGTAATGTATATATATATATATCCAATAGCAATACGGTAATGTATATATATATCCAATAGCAATACGGTAATGTATATATCCAATAGCAATACGGTAATGTATATATATATATCCAATAGCAATACGGTAATGTATATATCCAATAGCAATACGGTAATGTATATATCCAATAGCAATACGGTAATGTATATATCCAATAGCAATACGGTAATGTGTATATCCAATAGCAATACGGTAATGTGTATATATAGATCGGTAATGTATATATATATATATATCAATAGCAATACGGTAATGTATATATCCAATAGCAATACGGTAATGTGTATATATATCCAATAGCAATACGGTAATGTATATATATATATATCAATAGCAATACGGTAATGTATATATATATAGCAATACGGTAATGTATATATATATCCAATAGCAATACGGTAATGTATATATATATCCAATAGCAATACGGTAATGTATATATCCAATAGCAATACGGTAATGTATATATATATAGCAATACGGTAATGTATATATATTCCAATAGCAATATGGTAATGTATATATATATCCAATAGCAATACGGTAATGTATATATATCCAATAGCAATATGGTAATGTATATATCCAATAGCAATACGGTAATGTATATATCCAATAGCAATACGGTAATGTATATATATATATATATCCAATAGCAATACGGTAATGTATATATATATATATATCCAATAGCAATACGGTAATGTGTATATATATATATATATATCCAATAGCAATACGGTAATGTATATATATATATCCAATAGCAATACGGTAATGTATATATATATATATCCAATAGCAATACGGTATGTATTATATATATCCAATAGCAATACGGTAATGTATATATATCAATAGCAATACGGTAATGTATATATCCAATAGCAATACGGTAATGTGTATATATCCAATAGCAATACGGTAATGTGTATAATCCAATAGCAATACGGTAATGTGTATATATATCCAATAGCAATACGGTAATGTATATATATATATATATCCAATAGCAATACGGTAATGTATATATATATATATTCCAATAGCAATACGGTAATGTATATATATATCCAATAGCAATACGGTAATGTATATATATATCCAATAGCAATACGGTAATGTATATATATATATATATTTCCAATAGCAATACGGTAATGTATATATATATATTTCAAATAGCAATACGGTAATATATATCCAATAGCAATACGGTAATGTGTATATATATTTCCAATAGCAATACGGTAATGTGTATATCCAATAGCAATATGGTAATGTATATATCCAATAGCAATACGGTAATATATATATATCCAATAGCAATACGGTAATGTATATATATATATATCCAATAGCAATACGGTAATGTATATATATATATATATCCAATAGCAATACGGTAATGTATATATATATATCCAATAGCAATACGGTAATGTATATATATATATATATCCAATAGCAATACGGTAATGTATATATATATATTCCAATAGCAATACGGTAATGTATATAATATATATCCAATAGCAATACATAATGTTATCCAATAGCAATATGGTAATGTATATATATAATAGCAATACGGTAATGTATATATATATATATATCCAATAGCAATACGGTAATGTATATATATATCCAATAGCAATACGGTAATGTATATATATATAAATACTAGGCATTCCCACGTTATGTAGATGGTGCGGCCAATATAAATACTAGGCATTCCCACGTTATGTAGATGGTGCGGCCAATATAAATACTAGGCATTCCCACGTTATGTAGATGGTGCGGCCAATATAAATACTAGGCATTCCCACGTTATGTAGATGGTGCGGCCAATATAAATACTAGGCATTCCCACGTTATGTAGATGGTGCGGCCAATATAAATACTAGGCATTCCCACGTTATGTAGATGGTGCGGCCAATATAAATACTAGGCATTCCCACGTTATGTAGATGGTGCGGCCAATATAAATACTAGGCATTCCCACGTTATGTAGATGGTGCGGCCAATATAAATACTAGGCATTCCCACGTTATGTAGATGGTGCGGCCAATATAAATACTAGGCATTCCCACGTTATGTAGATGGTGCGGCCAATATAAATACTAGGCATTTCCACGTTATGTAGATAGTGTCGTTCATGCAATGATGTGCCAGTGTCGTTCATGCAATGATGTGCCAGTGTCGTTCATGCAATGATGTGCCAGTGTCGTTCATGCAATGATGTGCCAGTGTCGTTCATGCAATGATGTGCCAGTGTCGTTCATGCAATGATGTGGTGTCGTTCATGCAATGATGTGCCAGTGTCGTTCATGCAATGATGTGCCAGTGTCGTTCATGCAATGATGTGCCAGTGTCGTTCATGCAATGATGTGCCAGTGTCGTTCATGCAATGATGTGCCAGTGTCGTTCATGCAATGATGTGCCACTCAAGTTGTGGGAAAACGGGCTCTGCCATTCTGATCACAAGGGTCATCTTTGTTTCATTGGCAAAATGGGTATAAAAACACCCGAAAAATACGTATTTCTGGACGTCATCAGACAATGAAACAGATGGATGACGTAATTTCCAACGAGCGTATGAATAAATAGTCGCGTTCTTGGTTCACTTGCAGATCAATTAATCTGTGCATTTACAAAAATAATGGACACAAGTTTTGTTGAATACACGCTAATTTTATTGGGAACTACTATTTTTAAAGATTTTCATAATACACCGAGCTTAGATAGACAGGAAAATGTACCTTGAAATCCTTGGGCTGTAACTGTGGAGGTTTCCACAAGATGCCAATCACCTTCCCGCCATGTTTGTCGTGAAAAAACAAACATAAATCGCCAAATGTCTCCTGGAAATAACGTGCACACACCTTAATGTTCAGTAATGGTAAATTATAATAACTGAGTGTATGTATGGTATAGTGCCATACTAACTAGTTGTGTCGAGGACAATTTGATTCTTTTGCGAAACTCGTGTGTGAACCTTGCATAACTGTACAATGAAACCTGGCATACCTATACAGTGAAACCCGACACCTGACGTACAATGAAACCTGGCATACCGTGAAACCTGGCATACATGTACAATGAAACCCGACACACCACTACAGGTTTCAGTGATACCTGTACAGTGAAACCTGACATACCTGTACAATGAAACCGTGAAACCCGACATACATGTACAGTGAAACCTGTACAATGAAACCCGACACCTGTACAGTGAAACCTGACATACCTGTACTAGTGGAGTGGATAAGAGTGATTTTTGGGCAGAATCATTCAGTTGGTGATACAAGCATGAAAATTGTCATGAGTAGTCTCCTTGGGTCACTTGACAAGAAAACGATCCTAGCCACTTGAAATTTCAAAATGGCGGCCATCTGGATCTTTAAATTATACCTTTTCTCATAGGAATTGATTGGGTTGTCCGATTAAGGAGGTTTTGGTGTCATTTCATATGTTTCAGACTATGCTGAAGCCAATGGTGCTAAAAGACTCCACCTAAAATTCCAAGATGGCGGCCATTTTCCAAGATGTCCGACATCTTGATCTTTAAATTATACCTTTTCTCATAGAAATTGATTGGGTTGCCCGATTAAGGAGGTGTTGGTGTCGTTTCTTATGTTTTAGACTATGCTGAAGCCAATTCTGCCATCAAAAAGAATGTATAATGATTATTTGATCCTTAAACAACGTACCACAATCGGCAGGAAGTGTACTTCTTTGAAATCTGTTTCAATGTAATGAAACCTCTTTTTTGTGATGCATGTGATGCAGTAAAGTGTCATTCCTGATATCCATCATATTGTGCCCATCTAGGCCTGGCAGGGACAACTACATAGACCTGTGCAACTGAGTCCATAGCTGTAGCACTTGCACCTTCCAGTACATGCCTTGGTACACCCACATTTGGTCAACTCCTGACAATTCTTCGCAATAGGTGCAAGAGGAGTCCAGAAGATTTTCCACTCTTCGCCCTGTTTGATCCATCCCCAGTCTGATGGACTGGTCGTTTCTGGCTGTCGCATCAATGCCTGTCCCCACACATGTCCGGCCTCATAAGAAGCACGTTTGGCATGCTCTGAGTGCTGCTTGAGTTGGTGGTATCGAGTCATATGGTCTGCTTTCTGGCAAAGAGATCAAGCCTTGCCTCGTTTACAGTTTTTACATCGCTGGACCTGTCATACATTAGCACCACAAATCTCTCCAGAGCTTGCAGGTCACTATCCTCCACTGCAGAGGGGCATTGGCTGAGTTTCGCAAATGTGCTTGAGACCTCGTCACACACGTCCCATGTTTGCCAGGCAGACTTTGCTTTGCCATGGAAGGCTGACACATCACACCCGGTGAAGGCATGGAAGAACAGGATACCACGTGTTTTCTCTGGTCCTATGGCTGAAACCACCTCATGTATTGGAATCCTTCTCTCCTTTGCCGAAAGTCACCCACATTTTCTCAAGGCCAAGTTGCATCAAAGAGGGCATAACGGAAGTGGCTATGACTACAATGTCCGTGTCATTGGCATCGATCATCAGGGATTTGTTTCCCTCATTCACTGCGTGTCGGGCATGTAGGAAAATACGCGTGTCTGCCTCTTCATGGCTACACGGGGCTACTGCATCTAGCTCAGCATCTTGATTGCTAACAGCGTCTTCCCCCTTCGTCACAATGACTAAGTTGACTGTTGTCATTTCCGTAACTTTATCAGCAATGAAATGGAACAATTCCCGCTTGTTGTTTTCATCTCGTAGGAAGCTTTGCCAGTTTGATGGAGTTTTGCCTGTGCCTGTCACTCTCCTAATTGCTTTTCCCCGTTTAGACCTTGCCTCGGACTTCAGACTGGACTGCCAGTAAACATCAAACACAATGTCCGTCCTCCTGTATGTATTGCTGTATGTCTCTATTCTCGGAAGTATGTCCATTCTTGCATATTCGTCAAACGTCTTGGGTGAACGTGGCGGTAGTGTATTCACCATAGCTGATCCATCCACGATGAGAACATCTGATTCTGGCTTTTTCTCGGGCAATGTCACTTTGGCTTGTAGTATATCAGACAATTGTGATTTGGTACACGTGCGGAGTTTTCCTCTATTACTTTTTCGTGTCTTTGCAAAAACCGTCATCCCGATGTATACAGCGAATGGAGTTTCACGGTCTTTCGAGTGCCTGTGGGTTGTTGCGCCATCTTTGTTCTTAGTGTAGCAATTATATTGCAACAATTGTGCTATAGCAATGTCTGATTGGAATACACCATGATTCAAATGTGACTTGATATCCACACCATGTTCGATATTGCAGATGAACTGAAGAAGCGTTGGCGGAATGGATTCTTCAACAAATCCCTCATGGAATTCGTTGTCAAACTTTGTCTTGTGATTAAGCATCTCTTTACGTATGATGTTGGCAGCCTTAGCTAGGTGAATGGCTTCGTTGTATTTGCTTGCATCGGAAAGAACAGAGCTGACGTCCTTCTTGAATGCAATCAGTACATCACGTCCTGTCTTGTGCGCTTCTAGCTCAGGTATGCGAGAAAGCAGCTGCTCCTTCAATCTGGTTGAATTCACATTTGGTGATTCCACACCAAGTTGCTGAAGTCGTTGCTTGTAGAGAGCGACTAGATCTGCAAGCTTGAATATAACTGTATCCTTGCCTTCACTTGTGGTCTTCATGTCCATGATGTAGATGACAAGTTCTGAAAAGGCAAAGGGATACAAGTTCTGGCTGGCTGAGCTTTCTGGGTTCTGCTCATACTTGAGGGCATTGATAAGGGCTCGCTCTCTGTTGTACAGTCTTGCTAGACAGGCAGGGTGGTATTTAAATTCCTGTGCAACAGCATCCCCGGCACTAAGCTTTGCAAGGAGCTTTTCGTCGCTTAGATTCCTGGCACATTCATTAAGCCTGTCATTCACTTTCAATGTCATCGCTTCTCTTAAGGCGGTCGTTGGACTCTCACGTTCACAGATAAAGCACACAGCTTGCAAGGGCTGGGGTGTTCTTGGCCTCTTGACACGGATCTCTTCGGTATCGGCTTCAGCAGCAGTAGAATACACTCTCTTTTGGGCCCTTTCCAACTTGGTGTTGTTGAACAACAATTTACAACTCTGATGATATGTTGCTCTGTTTTTCGTAAACGTGCTATCTATGCCATCACCTTCATCTAGTCTGGTCGGATTCAGTAAGATTGGCAGAGCATTGATCTCGTAAAACAATGGAACATTTCTTGCAATGTTGGCATAACCAGCACGATCCTGCTCTCTGTTGAATAAACTTGGCTGAATGAGTTTTTCCTTGGTGTCCTGCTGACAAATGCAGCATTTGTCCCAGATAGTTTTCTGAACTGCCATGTGTGCAAAGGATGAATGTCGCTGAGAGGGCAGAAATGACTAAGTCTCAACGAAATTCCAACTAAGTCACAAGGTGAAATTTTTCTCTCGTTTTTTCGAATCTACCAAATAGGTAAAGGCCGAGGGTTTATCCTTTTACCACCTTTTACCATGCACTTTGATGTATGGGATTCAACTAGGTTCATGCTTTATAGCCCTACACCTAGTCCGATCGTTCATCCAATGCCATTTAAATCCCGTGCGATCTGTACACCATCCAGATAACTAAAACCCGTCAATTCAGGTGTGGCGATCTAACCTTTTGGGGGTAAATTAGATAGCATTTGGGATACTAACTTTCAGTTAGCTGACATTGAACCCAATTCTGAGTTTAACAGCAGTGAAATATCACCAGTGTGCCCTGGTAGTGCAGATATTCACTCGTCTCTAATCCATCTCATTGTTGGATCTATCTATGGATCAACAAAATTTGATTTTGATGCATTAAAAGGGCATGATATGTTCTTTTTCATAGCATAATTGCTTTCGACATGATCCGAAACATAATAAATGACACCAAAACCACATTACTCCGACAACTCTAATAAAAGCTAGATTTGTTTGTGTCAGATGACCATTCTGGAAAATGGTTGGCGGCCATCTTGGAAAATGGCTGACATGTTGGAATTTTAAGTGGACTATTTTAGCACCATTGGCTTCAGCATAGTCAAATACATAAGAAACGACACCAACACCTCCTTAATCGGACAACCCAATCAATTTCTATGAGAAAAGGCAAATTTAAGATCCAGATGGCGACCATCTTGGAAATTGGCCACCATGTTGGAATTTTAGGTGGATTATTTTAGCACCATTGGCTTCGGCATAGTCTAAAACATATGAAACAACACCAAAACCTCCTTGATCCGACAACCCAATCAATTTCTATGAGAAAAGGTATAATTTAAAGATCCAGATGGCGGCCATCTTGGAAAATGGCCGCCATTTTGAAATTTCAAGTGGCTAGGATCGTTTTCTTGTCAAGTGACCCAAGGAGACTACTCATGACAATTTTCATGCTTGTATCACCAACTGAACGATTATATCACTTATCCGCTCCACTATACAGTGATATACCTGACATACCTGTACAGTGATACCTGGCATACATGTACAGTGATACCTGGCATACATGTACAATGAAACCTGACACACCTGTACAATGAAACCCGACACACCTGTACAGTGAAACCTGACACACCTGTACAATGAAACCCGACACACCTGTACAGTGAAACCTGACACACCTGTACAATGAAACCTGACATACCTGTAACTCGTTCAATAGTAGTTGTGGAGGATCAAAGTCTTGAACTGGGAATCGATCTTCATCAACAGTTTTCCCAAATGAAACTTTATGAGATCCATCATCGAAGTCGAGCCCCTCTGGTTTCCTCGGTATATGTATTGGATTAAGGTGGATGATCGCATCATATATACCGAGCGACGGCCGAAACACTTGCTGAAAGTGAAATAGTCACATAACCTAAACACTTGTATCCGTTATTCGGTAAACAAGATCAGCACTATTTAGATAATGAATGTATTTGTACTTCGTTACCAATCAAAGTCGAGTACAGTCAAACCTGTGTTAGTGGTCACCTCCATTTAGCAACCAACCTGTATTAAGCAACCAACCTGTATTAAGCAGCCAACCTGTATTAAGCAGCCAACCTGTATTAAGCAGCCAACCTGTATTAAGCAGCCAACCTGTATTAAGCTGCCAACCTGTATTAAGCAGCCAACCTGTATTAAGCAGCCAACCTGTATTAAGCAACCAACCTGTATTAAGCAGCCAACCTGTATTAAGCAGCCAACCTGTATTAAGCAGCCAACCTGTATTAAGCAGCCAACCTGTATTAAGCAGCCACTTTCTCTGACTCCCTTGACTGGCTGCTTAAGACAGGTTTGACTGTACTTCCATCCTGGAACAATCTCAATACAGGCTGGGGTCAATGGGAAGCTATTGTATCCCCTTACATGTAGATAATTAAGTACTTGTTACAAGTTATCGGGTAACCTGGGAGAACTAGTCTCTCTATGTTTGATAAGAGCAGTGGATGCGCATTCGCTTCAGGTGGGAAAGGTCCGGAGTTCGAGCCCCACTGGAGCCGTTACGATTGTGCCCTTAGGCAAGGCATTTAAATTCCACGTTGCCTCTTCTCTCTCCCTCGTGGCGATGGATTACATCAGAATGATTAATATAAGTTGTAAGAACTTGTTTCACAATCGGGCTAAAATAAATTTGTATAAACTACATAGAGCATGGCAATCAATAAATACTGGCGGTTTGTGAGATTTTCTAAGAATTTGTGCTATTTTTGTTTTGGATGGCGGCTAACTAGGATGTAATGATGTCATTTTAACAATATTTCAATACCCAAAGTACATTGAACATAAATGGTGACTATAAACCCAATGGTTACTGAGGAGAAGACGTTCACGGACACACAAGCTAACAATAGTAAGCAGGAATGCTCCACCAAAGAAGAAAGTGACATACTTTCAGCTGTGGATTGTTCGACTGAGCAAGTTGTAGTTGTATCGCATCGAGAGATCTCATGGCGAGAAGCATCAGTCGGTTGAGGATGTTTGCTGTTGGTGTGTGCTTCGTCCAGTGGCTGCTGTGCTTGTCGATTGGAGTTGATATGAACAGCAGCGGCAATGTTGACCTTTCCTTGGAGAACTTTGTAGGAATCTCTGCCAAATCTTCATCTGAATTTGATATTTAAATTCATGATTGATTTATCAGGTCCGTTTCACCATTCAATTGTAAATAAATATCTATAAAGGGAGTTAATTTACAAAATGCACAAAACCAGTTTATTATGTGGGCATATCTTCTGTATGTATATAAATCGGTTGTTATGGAACTGACCACAGACGGATCTGTAGTCCAGTGGTAATCCAGGGATCGCAGGTTCGATCCCCCGTCTGATCCTAATAAAATTAACAGATGGGACGTTAAACCGAGGTCTCGTGCTTTACACTGTGCACGTAAAAGAACCAGAGGAGATTCTGGAATGGGTCTCTGTCTGTATCATGCACTATCCTCCAAAATCTAAAATAACTAATCTCTTCAGGAGGCGTCGCTCATATGGTCAACCGGTAGCGACGATAAATAAACGTAAAACACACGCACACTGACCACTACAACTACAGGTACCACGGAAGGTGAGCAATACATCCAGACGCCACATTCATACTAGGGCTGGAGCGATGAATTGGTTTAAAGCGATTTTAATAGATACTCCTACAAACAAACAATAGTAGTAGTAGTAGCGATTGGTATCATTTTCGGAATCTTTATAAACTAATAAAACAATGGCGTCATTTCATCAGCTGCTATAGCTATCCTGCATAAAATAAACATCAATAATAAATCATGCTGGATGAACTATGCTGTGGATGAACTATGCTGGATGAACCATGCTGGATGAACTATGCTCTGGATGAACTATGCTGTGGATGAACCATGCGGGATGAACCATGCTGGATGAACCATGCGGGATGAACCATGCGGGATGAACCATGCGGGATGAACTATGAACCATGCTGGATGAACTATGAACCATGCTGGATGAACTATGAACCATGCTGGATGAACCATGTTGGATGAACCATGCGGGA
>JABXNX010003940.1:0-19804 GCA_014843695.1 Archivesica marissinica
CTACCTATAACTGCTAGTATAACATAGTCTATACCTACCTATAACTGCTAGTAAATCAGAGTATATAAATATCTATAACTGCTAGTATAACAGAGTATATACCTACGTATAACCTCTAGTATAACATAGTCTATACCTACCTATAACTGCTAGTATAACAGAGTCTATACCTACCTATTACTGCTAGTATAACATATTTCAATACCTACCTATAACCTCTATTATTACATAGTCAATACCTACCTATAACTGCTAGTATAACATAGTATATACCTACCTATAACTGCTAGTAAAACAGAGTATATACCTACCTGTTACTGCTAGTATAACTGAGTCTATACCTACCTATAACTGCTAGTATAACAGAGTATATACCTACCTATAACTGCTAGTATAACAGAGTATATACCTACCTATAACCGCTAATATAACATAGTCCATACCTACCTATAACTGCTAGTATAACATAGTCTATGCCTACCTATAACCGCTAGTATAACATAATCTATACTTACCTATCACTGCTAGTATAACAGAGTATATACTTACCTCTAACCGCTGGTATAACATAGTTTATACCTACCTATAACTGCTAGAATAACATGGTCTATACCTACTTATTACTGCTAGTATAACATATTTCAATACCTACCTATATCTTCTATTATTACATAGTCAATACATACCTATTACTGCTAGTATAACATAGTCTATACCTACCAATAACTGCTAGTAAAACAGAGTCTATACCTACCTATAACTGCTAGTATAACATAGTATATACATATCAATAACTGCTAGTATAACAGAGTATATAGCTACCTATAACTGCTAGTATAACATAGTCTATACCTATCTATTACTGCTAGTATATCATAATCTATACATACCTATAACTGCTAGTATAATAGAGTATATACCTATATATAACTGCTAGTATAACAGAGTATATACCTACCTATATCTGCTAGTATAACAGAGTCAATACCTAGCTATAACTGCTAGTATAACTGAGTATATACCTACCTATAACCGCTAGTATAACATAGTCCATACCTACCTATAACTGCTAGTATAACATAGACTATACCTACCTATAACCGCTATTATAGCCTAGTCTATAGCTACCTATGACTGTTAGTATAACATAGTCTATACCTACCTATAACTGCTAGTAAATCAGAGTATATACCTACCTATAACTGCTAGTATAACATAGTATATACATATCTATAACTGCTAGTATAACTGAGTCTATACCTACCTATTACTGCTAGTATAACTTACTATATACCTACCTATAGCTGCTAGTATAACAGAGTATATACCTACCTATAACTGCTAGTATAGCATAGTATATACCTACCTATACCTGCTAGTTTAGCAGAGTATATACCTACCTATAACTGCTAGTATAACATAATCCATACATACTTATAATTGCTAGTATAACATAGTCTATACCTACCAATAACCGCTATTATAACATAGTCTATACCTACCTATAACTGCTAAGACAACATAGTCTAGACCTACCTATAACTGCTAGTAAATCAGATTCTATTCCTACCTATAACTGCTAGTATAACATAGTCTATACATATCTATAACTGCTAGTATAACAGAGTGTATACCTATATATTACTGCTAGTATAACATAATATATACCTACCTATAACTGCTAGTATAGTAGAGTATTTACCAACCTATAACTGCTAGTATAACATAGGTTATACCTACATATAACAGCTATTATAACATAGTCCATACCTACCTATAACCGCTTTTATAACATAGACTATACCTACCTATAACTGCTAGTATAACATAGTCTATGCCTACCTATAACCGCTAGGATAACATAATCTATACTTACCTATCACTGCTAGTATAACAGAGTATATACCTACCTCTAATCGCTGGTATAACATCGTTTATACCTACCTATAACTGCTAGTATAACATTGTCTATACCTACTTATAACTGCTAGTATAACATAGTCTATACCTACCTATAACTGCTAATATAACAGAGTCTATACCTACCTATGACTGCTAGTATAACATAGTATATACATATCAATAACTGCTAGTATAACAGAGTATATAGCTACCTATAACTGCTAGTATAACAGAATTTATACATACCTATAACTGATAGTATAACATAGTTTATACCTACATATAACTGCTAGCATAGCAGAGTATATACCTACTATAACCGCTTGTATAACATAGTCTATACTTACCCATAACTGCTAGTATAACATAGTATATACCTATATATAACTACTAGTATAACAGAGTATATACCTACCTATATCTGCTAGTATAACAGAGTATATACCTACCTATAACTGCTAGTATAGCATAGTATATACCTACCTATACCTACTAGTTTAGCAGAGTATATACCTACCTATAACTGCTAGTATAACATAGTCCATACATACTTATAATTGCTAGTATAACATAGTCTATACCTACCAATAACCGCTATTATAACATAGTCTATCCTACCTATAACTGTAAGATAACATAGTCTAGACCTACCTATAACTGCTAGTAAATCAGATTCTATTCCTACCTATAACTGCTAGTATAACATAGTCTATACATATCTATAACTGCTAGTATAACAGAGTGTATACCTATATATTACTGCTAGTATAACATAATCTATACCTACCTATAACTGCTAGTATAGTAGAGTATTTACCAACCTATAACTGCTAGTATAACATAGGTTATACCTACATATAACAGCTATTATAACATAGTCCATACCTACCTATAACCGCTTTTATGACATAGACTATACCTACCTATAACTGCTAGTATAACATAGTCTATGCCTACCTATAACCGCTAGGATAACATAATCTATACTTACCTATCACTGCTAGTATAACAGAGTATATACCTACCTCTAATCGCTGGTATAACATCGTTTATACCTACCTATAACTGCTAGTATAACATTGTCTATACCTACTTATAACTGCTAGTATAACATAGTCTATACCTACCTATAACTGCTAATATAACAGAGTCTATACCTACCTATGACTGCTAGTATAACATAGTATATACATATCAATAACTGCTAGTATAACAGAGTATATAGCTACCTATAACTGCTAGTATAACAGAATTTATACATACCTATAACTGATAGTATAACATAGTTTATACCTACATATAACTGCTAGCATAGCAGAGTATATACCTACTATAACCGCTTGTATAACATAGTCTATACTTACCCATAACTGCTAGTATAACATAGTATATACCTATATATAACTACTAGTATAACAGAGTATATACCTACCTATATCTGCTAGTATAACAGAGTCTATACCTACTTAAAACCTCTATTATAACATAGTATATACCTAACTATAACTGCTAGTATATCATAGTATATACCTATATATAACTGCTAGTATAACAGAGTATATACCTACCTATATCTGCTAGTATAACAGAGTCTATACCTACCTATTACTGCTAGTACAATATTCTCTATACCTAACTATTACCGCTATTTTAACATATAGGTCTATACCTACCTATAACTGCTAATATAACATACTCTATACCTACCTATAACTGCTAGTATAGCAGAGTATTTACCAACCTATAACTGTTAGCATAACATAGGTTATACCTACCTATAACCGCTAGTATAACATAGTCCATACCTACCTATAACTGCTAGTATAACATAGTCTATATCTACTTATAACCGCTATTATAACAGAGTCTATACATACCTATTAATACTAGTATAACAGAGTGTATACCTACCTATAAATGCTAGTATAACAGAGTCTATACATACCTATTACTACTAGTATAACATTGTCTATACCTACCTATAACCTCTATTATTACATTGTCAATACCTACCTATAACCGCTATCATAACATAGTCTATACCTACCTATAATTGCTAGTATAACATAGTCTATACCTAACAATAACCGCTAGTATAACATAGTCCATAAATACCTATAACTGCTAGTATAATATAGACTATACCTACCTATAACCGCAATTGTAACATAATATATACCTACTTATTACTGCTAGTATAACATAGTATATGCATATCTATAACTGCTAGTATAACAGAGTATATACCTAACTATAACTGCTAGTATAACAGAGTATATACCTACTTATTCCTGCTAGCATAACAGAATCTATACCTACCTATAACTGCTAGTATAACAGAGTATATACCTACCTATAACTGCTAGCATAACATAGTCTATATCTACTTATAACCGCTATTTTAACATAGTATATACCTACCTATAACTGCTGATATAACATATTCTATACCTACCTATAACTGCTAGTATAGCAGGGTGTTTACCAACCTATAACTGTTAGTATAACATAGGTTATACCTACCTATAACCGCTATTATAACATAGTCCATACCTACCTATAACTGCTAGTATAACATAGTATATATCTACTTATAACCGCTATTATAACAGAGTCTATACCTACCTATTACTACTAGTATAACAGAGTGTATACTTACCTATAAATGCTAGTATAACAGAGTCTATACATACCTATTACTACTAGTATAACATAGTCTATACCTACCTATAACCTCTATTATTACATTGTCAATACCTACCTATAACCGCTATCATAACATAGTCTATACCTACCTATAATTGCTAGTATAACATAGTCTATACCTACCAATAACCGCTAGTATAACATAGTCCATAAATACCTATAACTGCTAGTATAATATAGACTATACCTACCTATAACCGCAATTGTAACATAGTATATACCTACTTATTACTGCCAGTATAACATAGTCTATGCATATCTATAACTGCTAGTATAACAGAGTATATACCTAACTATAACTGCTAGTATAACAGAGTATATACCTACTTATTCCTGCTAGCATAACAGTATATATACCTACCTATAACTGCTAGTATAACAGAGTATATACCTACCTATAACTGCTAGCATAACATAGTCTATATCTACTTATAACCGCTATTTTAACATAGTATATACCTACCTATAACTGCTAGTATAACATAGTATATACCTACCTATAACTGCTAGTAAAATAGAGTATATACCTACCTATAACTGCTAGTATAACAGAGTATATACCTACCTATTACTGCTAGCATAACATAGTCCATACATACATATAACCTCTATTATTACATAGTCAATACCTACCTATAACTGCTAGTATAACAGATTATATACCTACCTATAACTGCTATATAGCAGAGTATATACCTACCAATGACCTCTAGTATAACATAGTCTATACATATCTATAACTGCTAGTATAACAGAGTATATACCTACCTATTAATGCTAGTGTAACAGAGTGTATACCTACCTATTACTTCTAGTATAACAGAGTATATACCTACCTATAACTGCTAATAAAACAGAGTCTATACCTACCTATTACGGCTAGTATAAAATATTTCAATACCTACCTATAACCTCTATTATTACATAGTCAATACCTACCTATAACTGCTAGTATAACATAGTCTATACCTACCTATAACTGCTAGTAAAACAGAGTCTATACCTACCTATGACTGCTAGTATAAAATAGTATATACATATCAATAACTGCTAGTATAACAGAGTATATAGCTACCTATAACTGCTAGTATAACAGAATCTATACCTACATATTAGTGCTAGTATAACAAAATTTATACATACCTATAACTGATAGTATAACAGAGTATATACCTACTATAACCGCTTGTATAACATAGTCTATACATACCTATTACTACTAGTATAACATAGTCTGTACCTACCTATAACCGCTATCATAACATAGTCTATACCTACCTATACTTGCTAGTATAACATAGTCTATACCTACCAATAACCGCTAGTATAACATTGTTCATATATACCTATAACTGCTAGTATAACATATATTATACCTACCTATAACCGCAATTGTAACAGAGTATATACCTACTTATTCCTGCTAGCATAATATAATTTATACCTACCTATAACTGCTAGTATAACAGAGTATATACCTACCTATAACTGCTAGTATAACAGAGTATATACCTACTTATTCCTGCTAGCATAACAGAATCTATACCTACGTATAACTGCTAGTATAACAGAGTATGTACCTACCTATAACTGCTAGCATAGCAGAGTATATACCTACCTATAACCGCTAGTATAACATAGTCTATATCTACCCATAACTGCTAGTATAACATAGTATAAAGTTACCTTAAACCTATATTATAACATAGTCTATACCTAACTATAACTCCTAGTATAACATAGTCTATACATATATATAACTGCTAGTATACCAGAGTATATACCTACCTATAACTGCTAATATAACTGATTATATACCTACCTATAACCGCTAGTATAACATAGTCCATACCTACCTATAACTGCTAGTATAACATAGAATATACCTACATATAACTGCTAATATAACAGAGTATATGCGTACCTATAACCGCTAGTATACCATAGTCTATACCTACCTATAACTGCTAGTATAACCTATACTATACCTACCTATAACCGATATTATAACCTAGTCCATACCTACCTTTAACCGCTAGTATAACATAGTCTATACCTACGCATAACTGCTAGTATAACATAGTATATAGTTACCTTAAACCTCTATTATAACATAGTCTATACCTACCTACAACTGCTAGTATATCATAGTATATACCTATATATAACTGCTAGTATAACAGAGTATATACCTACCTATAACTGCTAGCATAACATAGTCTATATCTACTTATAACCGCTATTTTAACATAGTATATACCTACCAATAACTGCTAGTATAAAATAGTATATACCTACCTATAACTGCTAGTAAAACAGAGTATATACCTACCTATAACTGCTAGTATAACAGAGTCTATACCTACCTATTACTGCTAGCATAACATAGTCTATACATACCTATAACCTCTATTATTACATAGTCAATACCTACCTATAACTGCTAGTATAACAGAATATATACCGCTATTTTAACATAGTATATACGTACCTATTAATGCTAGTATAACAGAGTCTATACCTACCTATTACTTCTAGTATAACAGAGTATATACCTACCTATAACTGCTAATATAACAGAGTCTATACCTACCTATTACTGCTAGTATAAAATATTTCAATACCTACCTATAGCCTCTATTATTACATAGTCAATACCTACCTATAACTGCTAGTATAACATAGTCTATACCTACCTATAACTGCTAGTATCACAGAGTATATACCTACATATAACTGCTAGAATAACAAAGTATATACCTAGCTATAACCGCTAGTATAACCTAGTCCATACCTACCTATAACCGCTAGTATAACATAGTCTATACGTACGCATAACTGCTAGTATAACATAGTATATAGTTACCTTAAACCTCTATTATAACATAGTCTATACCTACCTACAACTGCTAGAATATCATAGTATACATCTATATATAACTGCTAGTATAACAGAGTATACACCTACCTATAGCTGCTAGTATAACAAAGTCTATACCTACCTATAACTGCTAGTATAACAAACTATATACCTACTTATAACTGCTATTATAACATAGTCAATACCAACGTATAATCGCTAGTATAACATAGTCCATACATACCTATAACTGCTAGCATAACATAGACTATACCTACCTATAATCGCAATTGTAACATAGTATATACCTACCTATTACTGCTAATATAACATTGTCTATACATATCTATAACTGCTAGTATAACAGAGTATATACCTATTTATAACTGCTAGTATAACATAGTCTATACCAACCTGTAATCGCTAGTATAACATAGTCCATACATACCAATAACTGCTAGCATAACATAGACTATACCTACCTATAACCGCAATTGTAACATAGTATATACCTACCTATTACTGCTAGTATAACAGTGTCTATACATATCTATAACTGCTAGTATAACAGAGTATATACCTACCTATAACTGCTATATAGCAGAGTATATACCTACCTATGACCTCTAGTATAACATAGTATATACATATCTATAACTGCTAGTATAACAGAGTCTATAGTATAACATATTTCAATACCTACATATAACCTCTATTATTACATAGTCAATACCTACCTATAACCGCTATCATAACATAGTCTATACCTACCTGTAATTGCTAGTATAACATAGTCTATACCTACCAATAACCGCTAGTATAACATAGTCCATACATACCTATAACTGCTAGTATAACATAGATTATACCTACCTATAACCGCAATTGTAACATAGTATATACCTACTTATTACTGCTAGTATAACAGAGTGTATACCTACTTATTCCTGCAAGCATAACAGAATATATACCAACCTATAACTGCTAGTATAACAGAGTATATAGCTATCTATAACTGCTAGTATAACAGAGTATATATCTACCCATAACTGCTAGTAAAACATAGTATAAAGTTACCGTAAACCTATATTATAATATAGTCTATACGTACCTATAACTGCTAGTATTACATAGTCTATACCTACCTATAACTGCTAGTATAATATAGTCTATGCCTACCTATAACTGTTAGTATCACAGAGTATATACCTACCTATAACTGCTAATATAACAGAGTATATACCTACCTATAACTGCTAGTATAACATAGACTATACCTACCTATATCCGATATTATAACCTAGTCTATACCTACCTATAACTGCTAGTATAACAGAATATATACCTACCTATAACCGATTGTATAACCTAGTCTATACATACCTATAAATGCTAATATAACATAGTATATACAAATATATAACTGCTAGTATAACAGAGTATATACCTACCTATAGCTGCTAGTATAACATAGTCTATACCTACCTATTACTGCTAGTATAACAGAGTATATACCTACCTATAACTGCTATCATAGCAGAGTATATACCTACCTATAACTGCTACTATAACAGAGTATATACCTAACTATCACTAATAGAATAACAAAGTATATACCTACCTATAACCGCTAGTATAGCATAGTCCATACCTACTTATAACCGCTAGTATAACATAGTCTATACGTACCCATAACTGCTAGTATAACATAGTATATAGTTACCTTAAACCTCTATTATAACGTAGTCTATACCTACCTACAACTGTTAGTATAACATAGTTTATACCTATATATAAATACTAGTATAACAGAGTATATACCTACCTATATCTGCTAGTATAACAATGTATATACCTACCTATAACTGCTAGTATAACAAACTCTATACCTTCCTATAACTGTTAATATAACATAGTCTATACCTACCTATAACCGCTAGTATAAAAATAGTCCATACATACCTATAACTGCTAGCATAACATAGACTATACCTACCTATAACCGCAATTGTAACATAGTATATACCTACCTATTACCGCTAGTATAACATAGTCTATACATATCTATAATTGCTAGTATAACAGAGTATATACCTACCTATAACTGCTAGTATAACAGAGTATATACCTACATATTCCTGCTAGTATAACAGAATCTATACCTACCTATAACTGCTAGTATTACAGAGAATATACCTACCTATAACTGCTAGCATAGCAGAGTATATACCCACCTATAACCGCTAGTATAACATAGTCTATACATATCTATAACTGCTAGTATGACAGAGTATATACCTACCTATAACTGCTAGTATAACATAGTCTACACCTACCTATATCTGCTAGTATAACAAAGTCTATACTTACCTATAACTGCTAGTATAACAGACTCTATACCTACCTATAACTGCTAGTATAACATAGTCTATGCCTACCTATAACTGCTAGTATAACAAAGTATATACCTACCTATAACTGCTAATATAACATAGATTACAGCTACCTATAACCGCTATTATAACCTAGTCTATAACTACCTATAAATGCTAGTAAAACAGAGTATATACCTACATATAACGGCTAGTATAACATAATTTATACATATCTATTACTGCTAGTATAACATAGTATATACCTACCTATAACTGCTAGTGTAACAGAGTCTATACCTACCTATAACTGCTAGTATAACAGACTCTATACCTACCTATAACTGCTAGTATAACAGAGTATATACCTACCTATAACTGCTAGCATAGAAAAGTATATACCTACATATAACTGCTAGTATAACATAGTCTATAACTATCTATAACTGCTAGTATAACAGAGTATATACCTACTTATATCTGCTAGTATGACATAGTCTATACCTATCTATAACTGCTAGTAAAACAGAGTATATACCTACCTATAACTGCTAGGATAACATAGTGTATACCTATCAATAACTGCTAGTATAACAGAGTATATAGCTATCTATAACTGCTAGTGTAACAGAGTCTATACCTACCTATAACTGCTAGTATAACAGACTCTATACCTACCTATAACTGCTAGTATAACAGAGTATATACCTACCTATAACTGCTAGCATAGAAAAGTATATACCTACCTATAACTGCTAGTATAACATAGTCTATACCTATCTATAACTGCTAGTATAACAGAGTATATACCTACTTATATCTGCTAGTATGACATAGTCTATACCTACCTATAACTGCTAGTAAAACAGAGTATATACCTACCTATAACTGCTAGGATAACAAAGTGTATACCTATCAATAACTGCTAGTATAACAGAGTATATAGCTACCTATAACTGCTAGTATAACAGAGTATATACCTACTTATTACTGCTAGTATAACAGAATCTATACCTACCTATAACTTCTAGTATAACAGAGTCTATACGTACCTATAACTGCTAGCATAGCAGAGTATATACCTACCTATAACCGCTAGTATAACATAGTCTATACCTACCCATATCTGCTAGTATAACATAGTATATAGTTACCTTAAACCTCTATTATAACATAGAATATACCTACCTATAACTACTAGTATAACATAGTCTATACCTATATATAACTGCTAGTATAACAATGTATATACCTACCTGTATCTGCTAGTATAACAAAGTCTATACCTACCTATAACTGCTAGTATAACTGAATCTATACCTACCTATAACTGCAAGTATAACAAAGTCTATACCTACCTATAACTGCTAGTAAAACAGAGTATATACCTAACTATAACCGCTAGTATAACATAGTCCATACCTACCTATAACTGCTAGTATATCATAGTCTATACCTACCTATAATAGCTAGTATTACAGAGTATATACCTAACTATAACTGCTAGTATAACAGAGTATATAGCTACCTATAACTGTTAGTATAACATAGTCTATACATACCTATAACTGCTAGTAAATCAGAGTATATACCTACCTATAACTGCTAGCATAACATAGTATATACATATCTATAACTGCTAGTATAACAGAGTATATACCTACCTATAACTGCTAGTATAACACAGTATATACCTAACTATTACTGCTAGTATAACATATTCTATACCTACCTATAACTGCTAGTATATCATAGTATATACCTACCTATAACAGCTAGTATTACAGAGTATATACCTACCTATAACTGCTAGCATAACAGAGTCTATACCCACCTATGACTGCTAGTATAAAATAGTCTATACCTACCTATAACCTCTATTATTACATAGGCAATACCTACATATAACTGCTAGTATAACATAGTCTATACCTATCTATAACTGCTAGTATAACAGAGTATATACCTACCTATATCTGCTAGTATAACATAGATTATACCTACCTATAACTGCTAATATAACAGAGTATATACCTACCTATAACCGCTACAATAACATAGACTATACCTACCTATAACCGATATTATAAGCTAGTCCATACCTACCTATAACCGCTAGTATAACATAGTCTATACATACCCATAACTGCTAGTATAACATAGTATATAGTTACCTTAAATCTCTATTATAACATAGTATATACCTACCTATAACTGCTAGTATAACATAGACTATACCTATATATAACTGCTAGTATAACAGAATATATACCTACCTATATCTGCTAGTATAACAAAGCCTATACCTACCTATAACTGCTAGTATAACAAACTCTATACCTACTTAAAACTGCTAGTATAACATAGTCTATACCTACCTATAACCGCTAGTGTAACATAGTATATAGTTACCTTAAATCTCTATTATAACATAGTCTATACCTACCTACAACTGCTAGTATAACATAGTATATACCTATATATAACTGCTAGTATAACAGAGTATATACCTACCTATATCTGCTAGTATAACAAAGTCTATACCTACCTATAACTGCTAGTATAACAAACTCTATACCTACTTATAACTGCTAGTATAACATAGTCTATACCTACCTATAACTGATAATATAACAGAATATATACCTACCTATAACCGCTAGTATAACATTGTCCATACCTACCTATAACTGCTAGTATAACATTGACTATACCTACCTATAACCGATATTATAACCTAGTCTATACCTAACTATGACTGCTAGTATAACATAGTGTATACATATCAATAACTGCCAGTATAACAGAGTATATAGCTACCTATAACTGCTAGTATAACAGAGTATATACCTACTTATTACTGCTAGTATAACATAATCTATACCTACCTATAACTTCTAGTATAACATAGTATATACTTACCTGTAACTGCTAGCGTAGCAGAGTATATACCTACCTCTAACCGCTGGTACAACCTCGAGTATACCTACCTATAACTGCTAGTATAACATAGTCTATACCTATCTATAACTGCTAGTATAACAGAGTATATACCTACCTATATCTGCTAGTATAACATAGTCTATACTTACCTATAACTGCTAGTATAACAGAGTATATACCTACCTCTAACCGCTGGTATAACATCGTGTATACCTACCTATAACTGCTAGTATAACACAGTCTATACCTACCTATTACTGCTAGTATAACAGACTCTATACCTACCTATAACTTCTAGTATAACAGAGTATATACCTACCTATAACTGCTATCATACCAGAGTATATACCTACTTATAACTGCTAGTATAACATAGTATATACCTACCTATAACTGTTAGTATAACAGAGTATATACCTACCTATAACCGCTAGTATAACATAGTCCATACCTACCTATAACCGCTAGTATAACAGAGTATATACCTACCTATAACTGCTAGTATATCATAGTGTATACTTACCTATAACAGCTAGTATTACAGAGTAAATACCTACCTATAACAGCTAGTATAACAGAGTATATAGCTACCTATAACTGTTAGTATAACATAGTCTATACCTACCTATAACTGCTAGTAAATCAGAGTATATACCTACATATATCTACTAGCATAACATAGTATATACATATCTATAACTGCTAGTATAACAGAGTATATACCTACCTATAACTGCTAGTATAACACAGTATATACCTACCTATTACTGCTAGTATAACATATTCTATACCTATCTATAACCGCTAGTATAACAGAGTATATACCTACCTATAACTGCTAGTATATCATAGTCTATACCTACCTATAACAGCTAGTATTACAGAGTAAATACCTACCTATATCTGCTAGTATAACAGAGTATATAGCTACCTATAACTGTTAGCATAACATAGTCTATACCTACCTATAACTGCTAGTAAATCAGAGTATATACCTACATATAACTGCTAGCATAACATAGTATATACCTATATATAACTGCTAGTATAACAGAGTATATACCTACCTATAACTGCTAGTATAACACAGTATATACCTACCTATTACTGCTAGTATAACATATTCTATACCTACCTATAACTGCTAGTATATCATAGTCTATACCTACCTATAACAGCTAGTATAACAGAGTATATACCTACCTATAACAGCTAGTATTACAGAGTATATACCTACCTATAACTGCTAGCATAACAGAGTCTATACCTACATATGACTGCTAGTATAAAATAGTCTATACCTACCTATAACCTCTATTATTACATAGGCAATAACTACCTATAACAGTTAGTATTACAGATTATATACCTACCTATAACTGCTAGCATAACAGAGTCTATACCTACCTATAACTGCTAGCATAACAGATTCTATACCTACCTATGACTGCTAGTATTAAAAAGTCTATACCTACCTATAACATCTATTATTACATAGGCAATACCTACCTATAACTGCTAGTATAACATAGTCTATACCTATCTATAACTGCTAGTATAACAGAGTATATACCTACCTCTAACCGCTGGTATAACCTCGTGTATACTTACCCCTAACTTCTAGTATAACAGAGTATATACCTACCTATAACTGCTATCATACCAGAGTATATACCTACTTATAACAGCTAGTATAACATAGTATATACCTACCAATAACTGTTAGTATAACAGAGTATATACCTACCTATAACCGCTAGTATAACATAGTCCATACCTACCTACCTATAACTGCTAGTATAAACTAGATTATACCTACCTATAACCGCTATTATAACATAGTATATACCTACCTATATCTGCTAGTATCACATAGTCTATACCTACCTATAACTGCTAGTAAATCAGAGTATATACCTACCTATAATTGCTAGTATAACATAGTCTATGCATATCTATAACTGCTAATATAACAGAGTATAGTATATACCTACATATAACTGCTAGTATAACAGAGTATATACCTACCTACTACTGCTAGTATAACAGACTCAATACCTACCTATAACTGCTAGTATAACAGAGTATATTCCTACCTATAACTGCTAGCATAGCAAAGTATATACCTACCTATAACCGCTAGTATAACATAGTATATAGTTACCTTAAACCTCTATGATAACATAGTCTATACCTACATATAACTGCTAGTATAACATAGTATATACATATATATAACTGCTAGTATAACAGAGTATATACCTACCTATAACTGCTAGTATAACATAGTCTATACCTACCTATAACTGCTAGTAAAACAGAGTATATACCTACATAAAACTGCTAGGATTACAAAGTATATACCTACCTATAACCGCTAGTATAACATAATCCATACCTATCTATAACTGCTAGTATAACATAGTCTATACCTACCTATAACCGCTAGTATAACATAGTCTATACATACCTATAACTGCTAGTATAACATAGTCTATACCTACCTATAACTGCTAGTATAACAGAGTATATATCTACCTATGACCGCTAGTATAACATAGTCTATACATATCTATAACTGCTAGTATAACAGAGTATATACCTACCTATAACTGCTAGCATAACAGAGTATATACCTACCTATGACTGCTAGTATAAAATAGTCTATACCTACCTATAACCTATATTATTACATAGGCAATACCTACCTATAACCGCTAGTATAACATAGTCTATACCTATCTATAACTGCTAGTATAACAGAGTATATAAATACCTATATCTGCTAGTATAACAGAGTATATACCTACCTATAACTGCTAGTATAACAGAGTATATACCTACCTATAACCGCTGTTATAACATAGTCCATACCTACCTATAACTGCTAGTATAACATAGACTATACCTACCTATAACCGCTATTATAGCCTAGTCTATAGCTACCTATAACTGTTGGTATAACATCGTGTATACCTACCTATAACTGCTAGTATAACAGAGTATATACCTACCTATAACTGCTAGCATAACATAGTCTATACCTATCTATAACTGCTAGTAACACAAAGTATATACCTACCTATAACTGCTAGGATAACATAGTCTATACCTGTCAATAACTGCTAGTATAACATAGTATATAGCTACCTATAACTGCTAGTATAACATAGTCTATACCTACCCATAACTGCTAGCATAACAGAGTATATACCTACCTACTACTGCTAGTATAACATATTCTATACCTACCTATAACTAATAGTATAACAGAGTATATACCTACCTCTAACCGCTGGTATAACATCGTGTATACCTACGTATAACTGCTAGTATAGCACAGTCTATACCTACCTATAACTGCTAGTATAACATATTCTATACCTACCTATAAATGCTAGTATAACATAGTCTATACCTACCTATAACAGCTAGTATTACAGAGTATATACCTACCTATAACTGCTAGTATAACAGAGTATATACCTACCTATAACCGCTAGTATAACATAGTCTATACATATCTATAACTGCTAGTATAACAGAGTATATACCTACCTATAACTGCTAGCATAACAGAGTCTATACCTACATATGACTGCTAGTATAAAATAGTCTATACCTACCTATAACCTCTATTATTACATAGGCAATACCTACCTACAACTGCTAGTATAACATAGTCTATACCTATCTATAACTGCTAGTATAACAGAGTATATACCTACCTATATCTGCTAGTATAACATAGTCTATACCTACCTATAACTGCTAGTAAGACAGAGTGTATACCTATATATAACTGCTAGGATAACAAAGTATATACCTACCTATTACTGCTAGTATAACAGAGTATATATCTACCTATAACTGCTAGTATAATATAATATATACCTACCTATAACTACTAGTATAGCAGAGTATATACCTACCTATAAAAGATTGTATAACAGAGTATATACCTACCTATAACTGCTAGCATGACAGAGTATATAACTACACATAACTGCTAGTATAACATACTCTATACCTACCTATTACTGGTAGTGTAACAGAGTATATACCTACCTATAACTGCAAGTATAACATAATCTATACCTACCTATAACTTCTGGTATAATATAGTATATACCTAGCTATAACTGCTAGTATAACGTAATCCGTACCTACATATAAATGCTAGTATAACATAGTCTATACCTACCAATAATTGCTAGTATAACAGAGTATATACCTACCTATAACTGCTAGTATAACAGAGTATATACCTACCTATAACCGCTAGTATAACATAGTCAATATCTACCTATAACTGCTAGTATAACATAGAATATACCTACCTATAACCGCTATTATAACATAGTCTATACCTACCTATAACTGCTAGTATAACATAGTCTATACCTATCTATAACTGCTAGTATAAGAGAGTATATACCTACCTATAACTGCTAGTATGACAGCGTATATACCTACTTATAACTGCTAGTATAACATACTCTATACCTACCTATAACTGCTGGTATAACAAAATATATACCTACCTATAACTGCTAGTATGACAGCGTATATACCTACATATAACTGCTAGAATAACATACTCTATACCTACCTATAACTGCTAGTATAACATAGTATACACCTACCTATAACTGCAAGTATAACAGAGTATATACCTACCTATAACTGTTAGTATGACAGAATCTATACTAACCTATTACTGCTAGTATAACATATTCTACACCTACCTATAACTGCTAGTACAACAGAGTATATACCTACCTATAATTCCTAGTATAACATAGTATATAACTACCTATTACTGTTAGTGTAACAGAGTATATACCTACCTATATCTGCTAGTATAACATAATCTGTACCTACATATAAATGCTAGTATAACATAATCTATATCTACCTATAACTGCTAGTATAATAGAGTATATACCTACCTATAACTGCTAGTATAACAGAGTATATACCTACCTATAACCGCTAGTATAACATAGTCCATATCTACCTATTATTGCTAGTATCACATAGTCTATACCTACCTATAACCGCTATTATAAAATAGTCTATACCTAACTATAACTGCTAGTATAACATAGTATATACCTACCTATTACTGCTAGTATAACAGACTCTGTTCCTACCTATAACCGCTAGTATAACAGACTCTGTACCTACCTATAACCGCTAGTATAACATAGTATATACTTACCTCTAACCGCTAGTATAACATAGATTATACCTACCTATAACTGCTAGTATAACATAGTCTATACATACCTATAACTGCTAGTGTAACAGAGTATATAGCTACCTATATCTGCTAGTATAACATACTCAATACCTACCTATAACTGCTATTATAACAGAGTCTATACCTACCTATAACAGCTAGTATAATATAGTCTATACCTACATATAAGTGCTAGTATAACAGAGTATATAGCTACCCATATCTGCTAGTATAACAGACTCAATACCTACCTCTAACCGCTATTATAACAGAGTCTATACGTACCTATTACTGCTAGTATAACAGACTATGTACCTACCTATAACCGCTAGTATAACATAGTATATACTTACCTCTAACAGCTAGTATAACATAGACTATACCTACCTATAACTGCTAGTATAACATAGTCTATACCTACCTATAACTGCTAGTATAACATAGTATATACCTATCTATAACTGCTAGTATAACATAGTATATACCTACCTATATCTGCTGGTATAACAAAGTATATACCTACCTATAACTGCTAGTATAACATACTCTATACCTACCTATAACTGCGTGTATAATAGAGTATATACCTACCTATAACTGCTAGTACAACAGAGTATATACATACATCTAACCGCTGGTATAACATAGTCTGTACCTACCTTTAACTGCTAGTGTAACAGAGTATATACCTCCCTATATCTGCTAGTATAACAGAGTATATGCCTACCTATAACAGCTAGTATAACATAGTCTATACCTACATATATCTGCTAGTATAACATAGTCTATACCTACCTATAACTGCTAGTGTAACAGAGTATATAGCTACATATATATGCTAGTATAACAGAGTCTATAGCTACCTATAACTGCTAGTATAACAGAGTATATACCTACCAATAACTGCTAGTATGACAGCGTATATACCTACTTATAACTGCTAGTATAACATACTCTATACCTACCTATAACTGGTAGTATAACAGAGTATATACCTACTTATAACTGCTAGTATAACAGAGTATATACCTACCTATAACTGCTAGTACAACAGAGTATATACCTACCTATAACTCCTAGTATAACATAGTATATACCTACCTATAACTGCTAGTATAACACAGTATATACCTACCTATTACTGCTAGTATAACATATTCTATACCTACCTATAACTGCTAGTATATCATAGTCTATACCTACCTATAACAGCAGTATAACAGAGTATATACCTACCTATAACAGCTAGTATTACAGAGTATATACCTACCTATAACTGCTAGCATAACAGAGTCTATACCTACATATGACTGCTAGTATAAAATAGTCTATACCTACCTATAACCTCTATTATTACATAGGCAATAACTACCTATAACAGTTAGTATTACAGAGTATATACCTACCTATAACTGCTAGCATAACAGAGTCTATACCTACCTATAACTGCTAGCATAACAGATTCTATACCTACCTATGACTGCTAGTATTAAAAAGTCTATACCTACCTATAACATCTATTATTACATAGGCAATACCTACCTATAACTGCTAGTATAACATAGTCTATACCTATCTATAACTGCTAGTATAACAGAGTATATACCTACCTCTAACCGCTGGTATAACCTCGTGTATACTTACCCCTAACTTCTAGTATAACAGAGTATATACCTACCTATAACTGCTATCATACCAGAGTATATACCTACTTATAACAGCTAGTATAACATAGTATATACCTACCAATAACTGTTAGTATAACAGAGTATATAC
>JABXNX010003941.1:0-19796 GCA_014843695.1 Archivesica marissinica
TGCTATCATACAGTTGTATAGTTGCTATCATACAGTTGTATAGTTGCTATCATACAGTTGTATAGTTGCTATCATACAATTGTATAGTTGCTATCGTACACTTGTATAGTTGCTGTTGTATCGTACAATTGTATAGTTGCTATCGTACACTTGTATAGTTGCTATCGTACAATTGTATAGTTGCTATCGTACAATTGTATAGTTGCTATCGTACAATTGTATAGTTGCTATCGTACAATTGTATAGTTGCTATCATACAATTATAGTATAGTTGCTATCGTACAATTGTATAGTTGCTATCATACACTTGTATAGTTGCTATCATACAATTGTATAGTTGCTATCATACAATTGTATAGTTGCTATCATACAATTGTATAGTTATCATACAATTGTATAGTTGCTATCTACATGTTTTGTATAGTTGCTATCATACATTGTATAGTTGCTATCATACATTGTATAGTTGCTATCGTACATTGTATAGTTGCTATCATACAATTGTATAGTTGCTATCATACAATTGTATAGTTGCTATCATACAATTGTATAGTTGCTATCATACACTTGTATAGTTGCTATCATACAATTGTATAGTTGCTATCATACAATTGTATAGTTGCTATCATACACTTGTATAGTTGCTATCATACAATTGTATAGTTGCTATCATACAATTGTATAGTTGCTATCATACACTTGTATAGTTGCTATCATACACGTGTATAGTTGCTATCATACAATTGTATAGTTGCTATCATACAATTGTATAGTTGCTATCATACACTTGTATAGTTGCTATCATACACTTGTATAGTTGCTATCATACAATTGTATAGTTGCTATCATACAATTGTATAGTTGCTATCATACACTTGTATAGTTGCTATCATACAATTGTATAGTTGCTATCATACACTTGTATAGTTGCTATCATACACTTGTATAGTTGCTATCATACAATTGTATAGTTGCTATCATACAATTGTATAGTTGCTATCATACAATTGTATAGTTGCTATCATACAATTGTATAGTTGCTATCATACAATTGTATAGTTGCTATCATACAGTTGTATAGTTGCTATCATACAATTGTATAGTTGCTATCATACAGTTGTATAGTTGCTATCATACAATTGTATAGTTGCTATCATACAGTTGTATAGTTGCTATCATACACTTGTATAGTTGCTATCATACAATTGTATAGTTGCTATCATACACTTGTATAGTTGCTATCATACAGTTGTATAGTTGCTATCATACAGTTGTATAGTTGCTATCATACAGTTGTATAGTTGCTATCATACACTTGTATAGTTGCTATCATACACTTGTATAGTTGCTATCATACAGTTGTATAGTTGCTATCATACAGTTGTATAGTTGCTATCATACACTTGTATAGTTGCTATCATACATTTGTATAGTTGCTATCATACAGTTGTATAGTTGCTATCATACAGTTGTATAGTTGCTATCATACAATTGTATAGTTGCTATCATACACTTGTATAGTTGCTATCATACAGTTGTATAGTTGCTATCATACACTTGTATAGTTGCTATCATACAATTGTATAGTTGCTATCATACAGTTGTATAGTTGCTATCATACAGTTGTATAGTTGCTATCATACAGTTGTATAGTTGCTATCATACAGTTGTATAGTTGCTATCATACAGTTGTATAGTTGCTATCATACAATTGTATAGTTGCTATCATACAATTGTATAGTTGCTATCATACACTTGTATAGTTGCTATCATACAGTTGTATAGTTGCTATCATACAGTTGTATAGTTGCTATCATACACTTGTATAGTTGCTATCATACAGTTGTATAGTTGCTATCATACAGTTGTATAGTTGCTATCATACACTTGTATAGTTGCTATCATACAGTTGTATAGTTGCTATCATACAGTTGTATAGTTGCTATCATACAATTGTATAGTTGCTATCATACAGTTGTATAGTTGCTATCATACACTTGTATAGTTGCTATCATACAGTTGTATAGTTGCTATCATACAGTTGTATAGTTGCTATCATACAGTTGTATAGTTGCTATCATACAATTGTATAGTTGCTATCATACACCTGTATAGTTGCTATCGTACAATTGTATAGTTGCTATCATACAGTTGTATAGTTGCTATCATACACTTCTATAGTTGCTATCATACACTTGTATAGTTGCTATCGTACAATTGTAGAGTTGCTATCGTATACTTGTATAGTTGCTATGGTACAATTGTATAGTTGCTATCGTACAATTGTATAGTTGCTATCGTACACTTGTATAATTGCTATCGTACAATTGTATAGTTGCTATCATACAATTATATAGTTGCTATCGTACAATTGTATAGTTGCTATTATACACTTGTATAGTTCTATCATACAATTGTATAGTTGCTATCATACTATTGTATAGTTGCTATCATACAATTGTATAGTTATCATTCACTTGTATAGTTACTATCATACACGTGTATAATTGCTATCAAACAATTGTATAGTTGCTATCATACAATTGTATAGTTGGTATCATACAATTGTATAGTTGCTATCATACACGTGCAGAGTTGCTATCATACACTTGTATAGTTGCTATTATACACTTGCATAGTTGCTATCATACAAGTGTATAGTTGCTATCATATAATTGTATAGTTGCTATCGTACAATTGTATAGTTGCTATCATACACTTGTATAATTGCTATCATACAGTTGTATAGTTGCTATCATACAATTGTATAGTTGCTATCATACATTTGTATAGTTGCTATCATACAGTTGTATAGTTGCTATCATACAATTGTATAGTTGCTATCATACAGTTGTATAGTTGCTATCATACAGTTGTATAGTTGCTATCATACAGTTGTATAGTTGCTATCATACAGTTGTATAGTTGCTATCATACAGTTGTATAGTTGCTATCATACACTTGTATAGTTGCTATCATACAATTGTATAGTTGCTATCGTACAATTGTAGAGTTGCTATCGTATACTTGTATAGTTGCTATGGTACAATTGTATAGTTGCTATCGTACAATTGTATAGTTGCTATCGTACACTTGTATAATTGCTATCGTACAATTGTATAGTTGCTATCATACAATTATATAGTTGCTATCGTACAATTGTATAGTTGCTATTATACACTTGTATAGTTCTATCATACACTTGTATAGTTGCTATCATACAATTGTATAGTTGCTATCATACAATTGTATAGTTATCATACAATTGTATAGTTGCTATCATACAGTTGTATAGTTGCTATCATACAATTGTATAGTTGCTATCGTACAATTGTATAGTTGCTATCATACACTTGTATAGTTGCTATCATACAGGTGTATAATTTATCGTACAATTGTATAGTTGCTATCATACACGTGCATAGTGGCTATCATACAATTGTATAGTTGCTCTCATACAATTGTATAGTTGCAATAGTACAATTGTATATTTGCTATCATACACTTGTATAGTTGCTATCATACACGTGTATAGTTGCTATCATACAATTGTATAGTTGCTATCATACATTGTATAGTTGCTATCATACATTGTATAGTTGCTATCATACAATTGTATAGTTGCTATCATACAATTGTATAGTTGCTATCATACAATTGTATAGTTGCTATCATACAATTGTATAGTTGCTATCATACAATTGTATAGTTGCTATCATACAGTTGTATAGTTGCTATCATACACTTGTATAGTTGCTATCATACAATTGTATAGTTGCTATCATACACTTGTATAGTTGCTATCATACAGTTGTATAGTTGCTATCATACACTTGTATAGTTGCTATCATACATTTGTATAGTTGCTATCATACAGTTGTATAGTTGCTATCATACACTTGTATAGTTGCTATCATACAGTTGTATAGTTGCTATCATACAGTTGTATAGTTGCTATCATACAGTTGTATAGTTGCTATCATACAGTTGTATAGTTGCTATCATACAGTTGTATAGTTTGCTATCATACACTTGTATAGTTGCTATTATACACTTGCATAGTTGCTATCATACAAGTGTATAGTTGCTATCATATAATTGTATAGTTGCTATCGTACAATTGTATAGTTGCTATCATACACTTGTATAATTGCTATCATACAGTTGTATAGTTGCTATCATACAATTGTATAGTTGCTATCATACATTTGTATAGTTGCTATCATACAGTTGTATAGTTGCTATCATACAATTGTATAGTTGCTATCATACAGTTGTATAGTTGCTATCATACAGTTGTATAGTTGCTATCATACAGTTGTATAGTTGCTATCATACAGTTGTATAGTTGCTATCATACAGTTGTATAGTTGCTATCATACACTTGTATAGTTGCTATCATACATTGTATAGTTGCTATCATACAATTGTATAGTTGCTATCGTATACTTGTATAGTTGCTATCGTACAATTGTATAGTTGCTATCGTACAATTGTATAGTTGCTATCATACACTTGTATAGTTGCTATCATACAATTGTATAGTTGCTATCATACAATTGTATAGTTGCTATCGTACAATTGTATAGTTGCTATCATACACTTGTATAGTTCTATCATACACTTGTATAGTTGCTATCATACAATTGTATAGTTGCTATCATACAATTGTATAGTTATCATACAATTGTATAGTTGCTATCATACAGTTGTATAGTTGCTATCATACAATTGTATAGTTGCTATCATACAATTGTATAGTTGCTATCATACACTTGTATAGTTGCTATCATACAGTGTATAATTTATCATACAATTGTATAGTTGCTATCATACACGTGTATAGTGGCTATCATACAATTGTATAGTTGCTATCATACAATTGTATAGTTGCTATCGTACAATTGTATAGTTGCTATCATACACTTGTATAGTTGCTATCATACACTTGTATAGTTGCTATCATACAATTGTATAGTTGCTATCATACATTGTATAGTTGCTATCATACATTGTATAGTTGCTATCATACAATTGTATAGTTGCTATCATACAGTTGTATAGTTGCTATCATACAGTTGTATAGTTGCTATCATACAGTTGTATAGTTGCTATCATACAGTTGTATAGTTGCTATCATACAGTTGTATAGTTGCTATCATACACTTGTATAGTTGCTATCATACAATTGTATAGTTGCTATCATACACTTGTATAGTTGCTATCATACAGTTGTATAGTTGCTATCATACACTTGTATAGTTGCTATCATACATTTGTATAGTTGCTATCATACAGTTGTATAGTTGCTATCATACACTTGTATAGTTGCTATCATACAGTTGTATAGTTGCTATCATACAGTTGTATAGTTGCTATCATACAGTTGTATAGTTGCTATCATACAGTTGTATAGTTGCTATCATACAGTTGTATAGTTGCTATCATACACTTGTATAGTTGCTATCATACAGTTGTATAGTTGCTATCATACAATTGTATAGTTGCTATCATACAGTTGTATAGTTGCTATCATACAATTGTATAGTTGCTATCATACAATTGTATAGTTGCTATCATACAGTTGTATAGTTGCTATCATACAATTGTATAGTTGCTATCATACACTTGTATAGTTGCTATCATACAGTTGTATAGTTGCTATCATACAGTTGTATAGTTGCTATCATACACTTGTATAGTTGCTATCATACAGTTGTATAGTTGCTATCATACAGTTGTATAGTTGCTATCATACAGTTGTATAGTTGCTATCATACAATTGTATAGTTGCTATCATACACTTGTATAGTTGCTATCATACAGTTGTATAGTTGCTATCATACAGTTGTATAGTTGCTATCATACAGTTGTATAGTTGCTATCATACAATTGTATAGTTGCTATCATACACTTGTATAGTTGCTATCATACAGTTGTATAGTTGCTATCATACAATTGTATAGTTGCTATCATACACTTGTATAGTTGCTATCATACAGTTGTATAGTTGCTATCATACAGTTGTATAGTTGCTATCATACAATTGTATAGTTGCTATCATACAATTGTATAGTTGCTATCATACAGTTGTATAGTTGCTATCATACACTTGTATAGTTGCTATCATACAGTTGTATAGTTGCTATCATACAGTTGTATAGTTGCTATCATACAGTTGTATAGTTGCTATCATACAGTTGTATAGTTGCTATCATACAGTTGTATAGTTGCTATCATACAGTTGTATAGTTGCTATCATACAATTGTATAGTTGCTATCATACAATTGTATAGTTGCTATCATACAGTTGTATAGTTGCTATCATACAATTGTATAGTTGCTATCATACAGTTGTATAGTTGCTATCATACAGTTGTATAGTTGCTATCATACAGTTGTATAGTTGCTATCATACAATTGTATAGTTGCTATCATACAGTTGTATAGTTGCTATCATACAGTTGTATAGTTGCTATCATACAATTGTATAGTTGCTATCATACACTTGTATAGTTGCTATCATACAGTTGTATAGTTGCTATCATACAGTTGTATAGTTGCTATCATACAATTGTATAGTTGCTATCATACAGTTGTATAGTTGCTATCATACAATTGTATAGTTGCTATCATACAATTGTATAGTTGCTATCATACACTTGTATAGTTGCTATCATACAGTTGTATAGTTGCTATCATACACTTGTATAGTTGCTATCATACAGTTGTATAGTTGCTATCATACACTTGTATAGTTGCTATCATACAGTTGTATAGTTGCTATCATACAGTTGTATAGTTGCTATCATACAGTTGTATAGTTGCTATCATACAGTTGTATAGTTGCTATCATACAGTTGTATAGTTGCTATCATACAGTTGTATAGTTGCTATCATACAGTTGTATAGTTGCTATCATACAGTTGTATAGTTGCTATCATACAATTGTATAGTTGCTATCATACAATTGTATAGTTGCTATCATACAATTGTATAGTTGCTATCATACAATTGTATAGTTGCTATCATACAGTTGTATAGTTGCTATCATACAATTGTATAGTTGCTATCGTACACTTGTATAGTTGCTATCGTACAATTGTATAGTTGCTATCGTACACTTATATAGTTGCTATCGTATAATTGTATAGTTGCTATCGTACAATTGTATAGTTGCTATCATACAATTGTATAGTTGCTATCGTACAATTGTATAGTTGCTATCATACACTTGTATAGTTGCTATCATACAATTGTATAGTTGCTATCATACAATTGTATAGTTGCTATCATACAATTGTATAGTTATCATACAATTGTATAGTTGCTATCATACAGTTGTATCGTTGCTATCATACAATTGTATAGTTGATATCGTACAATTGTATAGTTGCTATCATACACTTGTATAGTTGCTATCATACAATTGTATAGTTGCTATCATACAAGTGTATAGTTGCTATCATACACGTGTATAATTTATCGTACACTTGTATAGTTGCTATCATACACGTGTATAGTGGCTATCATACAATTGTATAGTTGCTCTCATACAATTGTATAGTTGCTATAGTACAATTGTATAGTTGCTATCATACACTTGTATAGTTGCTATCACACACGTGTATAGTTGCTATCACACAATTGTATAGTTGCTATCATACAATTGTATAGTTGCTATCATACAGTTGAATAGTTGCTATCATACACGTGTATAGTTGCTATCATACAATTGTATAGTTGCTCTCATACAATTGTATATTTGCTATCGTACAATTGTATAGTTGCTATCATACAGTTGTATAGTTGCTATCATACAGTTGTATAGTTGCTATCATACAGTTGTATAGTTGCTATCATACAGTTGTATAGTTGCTATCATACAATTATATAGTTGCTATCATACAGTTGTATAGTTGCTATCATACAGTTGTATAGTTGCTATCATACAGTTTTATAGTTGCTATCATACAGTTGTATAGTTGCTATCATACAATTGTATAGTTGCTATCATACAATTGTATAGTTGCTATCATACATTTGTATAGTTGCTATCATACAGCTGTATAGTAGCTATCATACAATTGTACAGTTGCTATCATAGAATTGTATAGTTGCTATCATACAGTTGTATAGTTGCTATCATACAATTGTATAGTTGCTATCATACACTTGTATAGTTGCTATCATACAGCTGTATAGTAGCTATCATACAGTTGTATAGTTGCTATCATACACTTGTATAGTTGCTATCATACAGTTGTATAGTTGCTATCATACAGTTGTAGTTGCTATCATACATTGTATAGTTGCTATCATACATTGTATAGTTGCTATCAACAGTTGTATAGTTGCTATCATACAGTTGTATAGTTGATATCATACAGTTGTATAGTTGCTATCATACATTGTATAGTTGCTATCATACAATTGTATAGTTGCTATCATACACTTGTATAGTTGCTATCATACAGTTGTATAGTTGCTATCATACAATTGTATAGTTGCTATCATACACTTGTATAGTTGCTATCATACAGTTGTATAGTTGCTATGATACAGTTGTATAGTTGCTATCATACAATTGTATAGTTGCTATCATACAATTGTATAGTTGCTATCATACAGTTGTATAGTTGCTATCATACACTTGTATAGTTGCTATCATACAGTTGTATAGTTGCTATCATACAGTTGTATAGTTGCTATCATACAGTTGTATAGTTGCTATCATACAGTTGTATAGTTGCTATCATACACTTGTATAGTTGCTATCATACAGTTGTATAGTTGCTATCATACACTTGTATAGTTGCTATCATACAGTTGTATAGTTGCTATCATACAGTTGTATAGTTGCTATCATACAATTGTATAGTTGCTATCATACAGTTGTATAGTTGCTATCATACAATTGTATAGTTGCTATCATACACTTGTATAGTTGCTATCATACAGTTGTATAGTTGCTATCATACAGTTGTATAGTTGCTATCATACACTTGTATAGTTGCTATCATACATTGTATAGTTGCTATCATACAGTTGTATAGTTGCTATCATACAGTTGTATAGTTGCTATCATACAATTGTATAGTTGCTATCATACACTTGTATAGTTGCTATCATACAGTTGTATAGTTGCTATCATACAGTTGTATAGTTGTATCATACAGTTGTATAGTTGCTATCATACAGTTGTATAGTTGCTATCATACAATTGTATAGTTGCTATCATACAATTGTATAGTTGCTATCATACAATTGTATAGTTATCATACAATTGTATAGTTGCTATCATACAGTTGTATAGTTGCTATCATACAATTGTATAGTTGCTATCGTACACTTGTATAGTTGCTATCATACAATTGTATAGTTGCTATCATACAATTGTATAGTTGCTATCATACATGTATAGTTTATCTACATTGTATAGTTGCTATCATACACTGTATAGTTGCTATCATACAATTGTATAGTTGCTTCATACAATTGTATAGTTGCTATCGTACAATTGTATAGTTGCTATCATACACTTGTATAGTTGCTATCATACACTTGTATAGTTGCTATCATACAATTGTATAGTTGCTATCATACAATTGTATAGTTGCTATCATACAGTTGTATAGTTGCTATCATACAGTTGTATAGTTGCTATCATACAGTTGTATAGTTGCTATCATACAATTGTATAGTTGCTATCATACACTTGTATAGTTGCTATCATACATGTATAGTGCTATCATACAGTTGTATAGTTGCTATCATACATTGTATAGTTGCTATCATACAGTTGTATAGTTGCTATCATACAATTGTATAGTTGCTATCATACAGTTGTATAGTTGCTATCATACAATTGTATAGTTGCTATCATACACTTGTATAGTTGCTATCATACAGTTGTATAGTTGCTATCATACAGTTGTATAGTTGCTATCATACACTTGTATAGTTGCTATCATACAGTTGTATAGTTGCTATCATACAGTTGTATAGTTGCTATCATACAGTTGTATAGTTGCTATCATACAATTGTATAGTTGCTATCATACACTTGTATAGTTGCTATCATACAGTTGTATAGTTGCTATCATACAGTTGTATAGTTGCTATCATACAGTTGTATAGTTGCTATCATACAGTTGTATAGTTGCTATCATACAATTGTATAGTTGCTATCATACACTTGTATAGTTGCTATCGTACAGTTGTATAGTTGCTATCATACAATTGTATAGTTGCTATCATACACTTGTATAGTTGCTATCATACAGTTTTATAGTTGCTATGATAGAGTTGTATAGTTTCTATCATACAATTGTATAGTTGCTATCATACAATTGTATAGTTGCTATCATACAGTTGTATAGTTGCTATCATACACTTGTATAGTTGCTATCATACAGTTGTATAGTTGCTATCATACAGTTGTATAGTTGCTATCATACAGTTGTATAGTTGCTATCATACAGTTGTATAGTTGCTATCATACAGTTGTATAGTTGCTATCATACACTTGTATAGTTGCTATCATACAATTGTATAGTTGCTATCATACAATTGTATAGTTGCTATCATACAGTTGTATAGTTGCTATCATACAATTGTATAGTTGCTATCATACAGTTGTATAGTTGCTATCATACAGTTGTATAGTTGCTATCATACAGTTGTATAGTTGCTATCATACAATTGTATAGTTGCTATCATACAGTTGTATAGTTGCTATCATACAGTTGTATAGTTGCTATCATACAGTTGTATAGTTGCTATCATACAATTGTATAGTTGCTATCATACACTTGTATAGTTGCTATCATACAGCTGTATAGTTGCTATCATACAGTTGTATAGTTGCTATCATACAATTGTATAGTTGCTATCATACAGTTGTATAGTTGCTATCATACAGTTGTATAGTTGCTATCATACAATTGTATAGTTGCTATCATACACTTGTATAGTTGCTATCATACAGTTGTATAGTTGCTATCATACACTTGTATAGTTGCTATCATACAGTTGTATAGTTGCTATCATACACTTGTATAGTTGCTATCATACAGTTGTATAGTTGCTATCATACAGTTGTATAGTTGCTATCATACAGTTGTATAGTTGCTATCATACAGTTGTATAGTTGCTATCATACAGTTGTATAGTTGCTATCATACAGTTGTATAGTTGCTATCATACAGTTGTATAGTTGCTATCATACAGTTGTATAGTTGCTATCATACAATTGTATAGTTGCTATCATACAATTGTATAGTTGCTATCATACAATTGTATAGTTGCTATCATACAATTGTATAGTTGCTATCATACAGTTGTATAGTTGCTATCATACAATTGTATAGTTGCTATCGTACACTTGTATAGTTGCTATCGTACAATTGTATAGTTGCTATCGTACACTTGTATAGTTGCTATCGTACAATTGTATAGTTGCTATCGTACAATTGTATAGTTGCTATCATACAATTGTATAGTTGCTATCGTACAATTGTATAGTTGCTATCATACACTTGTATAGTTGCTATCATACAATTGTATAGTTGCTATCATACAATTGTATAGTTGCTATCATACAATTGTATAGTTATCATACAATTGTATAGTTGCTATCATACAGTTGTATAGTTGCTATCATACAATTGTATAGTTGCTATCGTACAATTGTATAGTTGCTATCATACTCTTGTATAGTTGCTATCATACAATTGTATAGTTGCTCATCGTTCCACACAGTTATCTATTACAAGAATCATCACTTCCCACATATATCCATCATTCCACACAGTTATCTATTACCAGAATCATCACTTCCCACATATATCCATCATTCCACAGTTATCTATTCCCAGAATCATCACTTCCCACATATATCCATCATTCCACACAGTTATCTATTACCAGAATCATCACTTCCCACATATATCCATCGTTCCACACAGTTATCTAGTCCCAGAATCATCACTTCCCACATATATCCATTCGTTTCGCACAGTTATCTATTCCCAGAATCATTACTTCCCACATATATCCACCGTTCCACACAGTTATCTATTCCCAGAATCATAACTCACCACATATCCACCATTCCACAGAGTTATCTATTCCCAGAATCATCACTTCCCACAGATATCCACCGTTCCACATAGTTATCTATTCCCAGAATCATCACTTCCCACATATATCCATCGTTCCACACAGTTATCTAGTCCCAGAATAATCACTTCCCATATATATCCTTTCGTTTCACACAGTTATCTATTCCCAGAATAATCACTTTCCACATATACCCATCGTTCCACACAGTTATCTAGTCCCAGAATAATCACTTCCCATATATATCCTTTCGTTTCACACAGTTATCTATTCCCAGAATAATCACTTCCCACATATACCCATCGTTCCACACAGTTATCTAGTCCCAGAATAATCACTTCCCATATATATCCTTTCGTTTCGCACAGTTATCTATTCCCAGAATAATCCCTTCCCACATATACCCATCGTTCCACACAGTTATCTAGTCCCAGAATAATCACTTCCCACATATATCCTTTCGTTTCACACAGTTATCTATTCCCAGAATAATCACTTCCCAGATATATCCATCGTTCCACACAGTTATCTATTCCCAGAATCATCACTTCCCACATATATCCATCATTCCACACAGTTATATATTCCCAGAATCATCTCTTCCCACATATGTCCATCATTCCACACAGTTATCTATTCCCAGAATCATCACTTCCCACATATATCCATCATTCCACACAGTTATCTATTCCCAGAATCATCACTTCCCACATATGTCCATCATTCCACACCGTTCTCTATTTCCCAGAATCATCACTTCCCACATATATCCACCGTTCCACACAGTTATGTATTCCCAGAATCATCACTTCCCACATATTTCCACCGTTCCACACAGTAATCTAGTCCCAGAATCATCACTTCCCACATATATACACCGTTCCACACAGTTATCTATTCCCAGAATCATCACTTCCCACATATATCCACCGTTCCACACAGTTATATATTCCCTGAATCATCACTCCCCACATATGTCCATCATTCCACACAATTATGTATTCCCAGAATCATCACTTCCCACATATATACACCGTTCCACAGTTATGTATTCCCAGAATCATCACTTCCCACATATATACACCGTTCCACAGTTATATATTCCCTGAATCATCTCTTCCCACATATGTCCATCATTCCACACAGTTATCTATTCCCAGAATCATCTCTTCCCACATATGTCCATCATTCCACACAGTTATCTATTCCCAGAATCATCACTTCCCACATATACCCATCGTTCCACACAGTTATCTAGTCCCAGAATAATCACTTCCCATATATATCCTTTCGTTTCACACAGTTATCTATTCCCAGAATAATCACTTCCCACATATACCCATCGTTCCACACAGTTATCTAGTCCCAGAATAATCACTTCCCATATATATCCTTTCGTTTCGCAGTTATCTATTCCCAGAATAATCACTTCCCACATATACCCATCGTTCCACACAGTTATCTAGTCCCAGAATAATCACTTCACACATATATCCTTTCGTTTCACACAGTTATCTATTCCCAGAATAATCACTTCCCAGATATATCCATCGTTCCATACAGTTATCTATTCCCAGAATCATCACTTCCCACATATATCCATCATTCCACACAGTTATATATTCCCAGAATCATCTCTTCCCACATATGTCCATCATTCCACACAGTTATCTATTCCCAGAATCATCACTTCCCACATATATCCATCATTCCACACAGTTATCTATTCCCAGAATCATCACTTCCCACATATGTCCATCATTCCACACCGTTCTCTATTTCCCAGAATCATCACTTCCCACATATATCCACCGTTCCACACAGTTTTCTAGTCCCAGAATCATCACTTCCCACATATATCCACCGTTCCACACAGTAATCTAGTCCCATAATCATCACTTCCCACATATATACACCGTTCCACACAGTTATGTATTCCCAGAATCATCACTTCCCACATATATCCACCATTCCACACAGTAATCTAGTCCCAGAATCATCACTTCCCACATATATACACCGTTCCACACAATTATGTAGTCCCAGAATCATCACTTCCCACATATATACACCGTTCCACAGTTATGTATTCCCAGAATCATCACTTCCCACATATATACACCGTTCCACAGTTATATATTCCCTGAATCATCTCTTCCCACATATGTCCATCATTCCATACAGTTATCTATTCCCAGAATCATCACTTCCCACATATATCCATCATTCCACACAGTTATCTATTCCCAGAATCATCACTTCCCACATATATCCATCATTCCACACAGTTATTTATTACCAGAATCATCACTTCCCACATATATCCATCATTCCACACAGTTATCTATTACCAGAATCATCACTCCCCACATATATCCACCGTTCCACACAGTTATCTATTACCAGAATCATCACTCCCCACATATATCCATCATTCCACTCAGTTATCTATTACCAGAATCATCACTTCACATATATATCCATCATTCCACACAGTTATCTATTAACAGAATCATCACTCCCCACATATATCCATCATTCCACACAGTTATCTATTACCATAATCATCACTTCCCACATATATCCATCATTCCACACAGTTATCTATTACCAGAATCATCACTTCCCACATATCCATCATTCCACAGTTATCTATTCCCAGAATCATCACTTCCCACATATATCCATCATTCCACACAGTTATCTATTACCAGAATCATCACTTCCCAAATATATCCACCGTTCCACACAGTTATCTAGTCCCAGAATCATCACTTCCCACATATATCCATTCGTTTCGCACAGTTATCTAGTCCCAGAATCATTACTTCCCAAATATATCCACCGTTCCACACAGTTATCTATTCCCAGAATCATAACTCACCACATATCCACCATTCCACACAGTTATCTATTCCCAGAATCATCACTTCCCACATATATCCACCGTTCCACACAGTTATCTATTCCCAGAATAATCACTTCCCACATATATCCACCGTTCCACATAGTTATCTATTCCCAGAATCATCACTTCCCACATATATCCATCGTTCCACACAGTTATCTAGTCCCAGAATAATCACTTCCCATATATATCCTTTCGTTTCACACAGTTATCTATTACCAGAATCATCACTTCCCACATATATCCATCGTTCCACACAGTTATCTATTACAAGAATCATCACTTCCCACATATATCCATCATTCCACACAGTTATCTATTACCAGAATCATCACTTCCCACATATATCCATCATTCCACAGTTATCTATTCCCAGAATCATCACTTCCCACATATATCCATCATTCCACACAGTTATCTATTACCAGAATCATCACTTCCCACATATATCCATCGTTCCACACAGTTATCTAGTCCCAGAATCATCACTTCCCACATATATCCATTCGTTTCGCACAGTTATCTATTCCCAGAATCATTACTTCCCACATATATCCACCGTTCCACACAGTTATCTATTCCCAGAATCATAACTCACCACATATCCACCATTCCACAGAGTTATCTATTCCCAGAATCATCACTTCCCACAGATATCCACCGTTCCACATAGTTATCTATTCCCAGAATCATCACTTCCCACATATATCCATCGTTCCACACAGTTATCTAGTCCCAGAATAATCACTTCCCATATATATCCTTTCGTTTCACACAGTTATCTATTCCCAGAATAATCACTTTCCACATATACCCATCGTTCCACACAGTTATCTAGTCCCAGAATAATCACTTCCCATATATATCCTTTCGTTTCACACAGTTATCTATTCCCAGAATAATCACTTCCCACATATACCCATCGTTCCACACAGTTATCTAGTCCCAGAATAATCACTTCCCAGATATATCCATCGTTCCACACAGTTATCTATTCCCAGAATCATCACTTCCCACATATATCCACCGTTCCACACAGTTATGTATTCCCAGAATCATCACTTCCCACATATTTCCACCGTTCCACACAGTAATCTAGTCCCAGAATCATCACTTCCCACATATATACACCGTTCCACACAGTTATCTATTCCCAGAATCATCACTTCCCACATATATCCACCGTTCCACACAGTTATATATTCCCTGAATCATCACTCCCCACATATGTCCATCATTCCACACAATTATGTATTCCCAGAATCATCACTTCCCACATATATACACCGTTCCACAGTTATGTATTCCCAGAATCATCACTTCCCACATATATACACCGTTCCACAGTTATATATTCCCTGAATCATCTCTTCCCACATATGTCCATCATTCCACACAGTTATCTATTCCCAGAATCATCTCTTCCCACATATGTCCATCATTCCACACAGTTATCTATTCCCAGAATCATCACTTCCCACATATACCCATCGTTCCACACAGTTATCTAGTCCCAGAATAATCACTTCCCATATATATCCTTTCGTTTCACACAGTTATCTATTCCCAGAATAATCACTTCCCACATATACCCATCGTTCCACACAGTTATCTAGTCCCAGAATAATCACTTCCCATATATATCCTTTCGTTTCGCAGTTATCTATTCCCAGAATAATCACTTCCCACATATACCCATCGTTCCACACAGTTATCTAGTCCCAGAATAATCACTTCACACATATATCCTTTCGTTTCACACAGTTATCTATTCCCAGAATAATCACTTCCCAGATATATCCATCGTTCCATACAGTTATCTATTCCCAGAATCATCACTTCCCACATATATCCATCATTCCACACAGTTATATATTCCCAGAATCATCTCTTCCCACATATGTCCATCATTCCACACAGTTATCTATTCCCAGAATCATCACTTCCCACATATATCCATCATTCCACACAGTTATCTATTCCCAGAATCATCACTTCCCACATATGTCCATCATTCCACACCGTTCTCTATTTCCCAGAATCATCACTTCCCACATATATCCACCGTTCCACACAGTTTTCTAGTCCCAGAATCATCACTTCCCACATATATCCACCGTTCCACACAGTAATCTAGTCCCATAATCATCACTTCCCACATATATACACCGTTCCACACAGTTATGTATTCCCAGAATCATCACTTCCCACATATATCCACCATTCCACACAGTAATCTAGTCCCAGAATCATCACTTCCCACATATATACACCGTTCCACACAATTATGTAGTCCCAGAATCATCACTTCCCACATATATACACCGTTCCACAGTTATGTATTCCCAGAATCATCACTTCCCACATATATACACCGTTCCACAGTTATATATTCCCTGAATCATCTCTTCCCACATATGTCCATCATTCCATACAGTTATCTATTCCCAGAATCATCACTTCCCACATATATCCATCATTCCACACAGTTATCTATTCCCAGAATCATCACTTCCCACATATATCCATCATTCCACACAGTTATTTATTACCAGAATCATCACTTCCCACATATATCCATCATTCCACACAGTTATCTATTACCAGAATCATCACTCCCCACATATATCCACCGTTCCACACAGTTATCTATTACCAGAATCATCACTCCCCACATATATCCATCATTCCACACAGTTATCTATTAACAGAATCATCACTCCCCACATATATCCATCATTCCACACAGTTATGTATTACCAGAATCATCACTTCCCACATATCCATCATTCCACAGTTATCTATTCCCAGAATCATCACTTCCCACATATATCCATCATTCCACACAGTTATCTATTACCAGAATCATCACTTCCCAAATATATCCACCGTTCCACACAGTTATCTAGTCCCAGAATCATCACTTCCCACATATATCCATTCGTTTCGCACAGTTATCTAGTCCCAGAATCATTACTTCCCAAATATATCCACCGTTCCACACAGTTATCTATTCCCAGAATCATAACTCACCACATATCCACCATTCCACACAGTTATCTATTCCCAGAATCATCACTTCCCACATATATCCACCGTTCCACACAGTTATCTATTCCCAGAATAATCACTTCCCACATATATCCACCGTTCCACATAGTTATCTATTCCCAGAATCATCACTTCCCACATATATCCATCGTTCCACACAGTTATCTAGTCCCAGAATAATCACTTCCCATATATATCCTTTCGTTTCACACAGTTATCTATTCCCAGAATAATCACTTCCCACATATACCCATCGTTCCACACAGTTATCTAGTCCCAGAATAATCACTTCCCATATATATCCTTTCGTTTCACACAGTTATCTAGTCCCAGAATAATCACTTCCCGCATATATCTATCGTTCCACACAGTTATCTAGTCCCAGAATAATCACTTCCCATATATATCCTTTCGTTTCGCACAGTTATCTATTCCCAGAATAATCACTTCCCACATATACCCATCGTTCCACACAGTTATCTAGTCCCAGAATAATCACTTCCCACATATATCCTTTCGTTTCACACAGTTATCTATTCCCAGAATAATCACTTCCCACATATACCAATCGTTCCACACAGTTATCTAGTCCCAGAATAATCGCTTCCCACATATATCCATCGTTCCACACAGTTATCTATTCCCAGAATCATCACTTCCCACATATATCCATCATTCCACACAGTTATATATTCCCAGAATCATCTCTTCCCACATATATCCACCGTTCCACACAGTTATCTATTACCAGAATCATCACTCCCCACATATATCCACCGTTCCACAGTTATGTATTCCCAGAATCATCACTCCCCACATATATCCACCGTTCCACAGTTATCTATTACCAGAATCATCACTTCCCACATATATCCATCATTCCACACAGTTATCTATTACCAGAATCATCACTTCCCATATATATCCATCATTCCACACAGTTATCTATTCCCAGAATCATCACTTCCCACATATATCCACCGTTCCACACAGTCCTCCGTTCCACAGTTATCTATTCAGAATCATCACTTCTCTCATATATCCATGGTTCCACACAGTTATCTATTCCCAGAATCATCACTTCCCATATATATCCATCATTACACACAGTTATCTATTACCAGAATCATCACTTCCCACATTTATCCATCGTTCCACACAGTTATCTATTACAAGAATCATCACTTCCCACATATATCCATCATTCCACACAGTTATCTATTACCAGAATCATCACTTCCCACATATATCCATCATTCCACAGTTATCTATTCCCAGATTAATTACTTCCCACATATATCCATCGTTCCACACAGTTATCTATTACCAGAATCATCACTTCCCACATATATCCATCGTTCCACACAGTTATCTATTCACATAATCATCACTTCCCACATATATACATCGTTTCGCACAGTTATCTATTCCCAGAATCATTACTTCCCACATATATCCACCGTTCCACACAGTTATATATTCCCTGAATCATAACTCCCCACATATATCCATCATTCCACACAATTATGTATTCCCAGAATCATCACTTCCCACATATATCCACCGTTCTGAACAGTAATCTAGTCCCTGAATCATCACTCTCCACATATATCCATCATTCCACACAGTTATGTATTCCCAGAATCATCACTTCCCACATATATCCACCGTTCCACAGTTATCTATTCCAAGAATCATCACCTCCCACATATAT
>JABXNX010003942.1:0-19795 GCA_014843695.1 Archivesica marissinica
TATATATAGCAAACAACATAGATCCTGATCAGATGCGGCTTTATTCCATAGCTGATCTGGATCTATTCCGTCCAATGTATATGGCAAGCTAAGGGTTAACTATGACTCGCACACATTAATTTCTTTGATATCAATATATGTTTTGGAAAAATGCAGTTATGTATGTTCCATTAATGTCAAACCCCTTGCGGGGGACCTAGACATGTTTTCCTGGGCAGGTTTAGCCGACAGATTCCTAGATAAAATATGATTATATATATTTTCCATTAAAGAGACACTATATCGGATTAAAGAATGTTTTTTGGTAAAACGCAGAAGAAATTTAAGGAAAAATAATTTCCAGCGACTGAGAGATTTGTTTTGGAAAAATACAGTTATGGAGAAGTCTGAGCGAAAAAAATACTACAGTATCCTAGATAAAATATGATTATATATATTTTCCATTAAAGAGACACTATATCGGATTAAAGAATGATTTTTGGTAAAAAGCAGAAGAAATTTAAGGGAAAATAAAACAGAAACGAAAACAAATTAAATAAATATGTAGCACCATCGTGTACGCGAATTGTTTATAAACAAAAGTTAACAATGCTTAATGCGCATATGTGACACAACAACGGATAGTTAGATGTGTTTGTTTTGATTGCCAATCGATAGAGAACGATTGGTATTATGATATCCGAATGTATGTGTGGCAAACTGCTTCACTTTCAGTTTATTATATTGACAAAACACACTGTTTACTCATTGAAAATAACTAGTCACATTACAATGGAAGAATGTGTGGTAGCAATGCTCCTTGTATGTACAATTTCAAATTGCGACGCCTCCTGAAGAGATTAGTCATTTTAGACTAATACTATAATTCATATGTAAATTTATCCTAGTGTTACCTTTAGTAAACCACCAAAAGTATTTGCTGATTTTGTAATAAAATACTCATAAAGGGAGGTAATTTATAAATGGTAATTTCACAAAAAGCAGGTCTGTTTATGGCCATAATTTCCATATTTTACCATAATAATATAGGACAATAATAATTTTAAACTTTATTTATTTCACAACGATTGCGAAGCAAGTTTTAACAACTTATATTAATCAGACTCGTTGGTGCAGATGGAAGCGTATACGTGGTCATTTGTGTGGGAGGAAACCAGAGTACCCGGAGAAAACCCACCTGTCCGATCTAGCGACCACCATACCATCTCACATACTTCCCGGTCCGAGGATCGAACCTGGGGTTGCATTGCTGAGAAGCGAGCGCGCTCACCACTGCGCTAATTGGACAGCCAGAATATCTTATCCAATTCTTACAATATCTCGGTGTGCAGCACATTCTAAGTAAACGCATATTGGGGGCTTTAACACATTAAAGTCTATAAGGTTGGATTCTTCATTGAAATATTTGTGTAATGCTTGTGTTATACAACATCTGCTCCACTGTTTATTTGAAGGATCTCCTGTCTGACCCTAATAAAAATTAACAGTCTTTCAGATTGGACTTTAAACCGAGGTCTCGTGTCGGTGATTTACACCGTGCACGTAAAAGAACCAGAGGAGACTCTGGAATGGGTCTCTGTCTGTATAAGGCACTATCCTCCAAAATCTAAAATGACTAATCTCTTCAGGAGGCGTCGCTCATATGGACAACCGGTAGCGACGATAAATGAACGTAAAAACACACATTATTTGAAGTATAACTTGCAAACCACATCAACCTAATGAAACCGATACAATAAAATTATGATTGTTACGATCAAGGAACAAAGCATATGTGGCATTGTTTTGCTTGGTATTTATTCAGTATTTATGGATACCCATAATATGATTATTATTCCATTTTTGGATATCCATAATTCCAAGCTATTTATGAGTATCCAAAAATCGATTTTTGGATATCCATAGTTATATTTTTGGATATCCATAAAATCGAATTATGGATATCCAAAAATAGAATTATGGATATCCAACAATCAAATGGCAGTATGGATAACCAATAATCTATTAATGGATATCCATAAATCAAATGATTGATATCCATAAATGCTGAATAAATAGCAAAACGGCGCCCCATAGAAGTAGTCCAACACGTGAACGTTATTATTATGTCATTAACATTCCTTATTCTGTGGACATACGTCAGGGGAGGTAGCTAGAGCCACGGAGTGGGGTTAGGAACGAATGAGCTGTGGCGGCTTGTGTGAATCCAAAGAATGTCGGTATGCCTACTGTGGTTCCTCTGGGGCTCGAACGGTTCGAGTGTATTCAGAAAACGCGACGGGAGTAGTTATAACCCTATATAATTCCTACCACACCCACATCCTTTGCACCACGGAGCCTAAGGGCCCATGGAAATATTTTTCTCGGGGAAGGGGGAATGTGAAAAAAAATACACAACACAAATCATGGGCTACAGTAAATTATGTTCTAACCTGTGTATCCTGTTAAATCGTTATCAAGTTGTAGGAGTAATCCACCACTTTATAAAATCCAATTATTGTATGTATTTAATTCGTTTTGAACCTCTATTGAATTAACGCTACCGGATGTTCACTCCACTGTCCTCTACTGTGACAGGTAACTTCTACTGATAATAAAGAACACTCCTACAATATACTAGCTAGGCCATAATAAAACAAGTGTTTGTTTCCCATTTCTAGACTGTAAGCAGCACGACTCAAATATGACATTTTCCTGAAAAAATAAACAAAATGTACGTACAAATCAATATTGAAATCTAGTCACCTGAAATGAAGTCATTATTTTAGTCATCATTTTAAGATATATAGCTTCATATTTCTCAGTAATACTAGGAAGGCCATAATAAAACAAGTGTTTGTTTCCTATTTCTAGACTGTAAGCAGCACGACTCAAATATGACATTTTCCTAATTTTTTTTTAAATATTTACGTACAAATCAATATTGAAATCTAGTCATATGAAATGAAGTCATTATTTTAGTCATCATTTTAAGATAATAAATATATAGCTTCATATTTCTCAGTAAAGCTTTTAGTTTGTGCAGAAGCTGATATGTCTGGTATGTTTTATTATTATACCGACACTGTCACCATTTGGCAATATTATAAATGTAACGCGATATTGAGGACGATACCATTACATTAAGATATAGTGAAACACGCTTTTATTTTGACTAAGTGATTGTATCTCATTATACCTGGTCGATACCAACTACCTGGATCACCTATATAATGTTTATTTGATTGGTTTTCTGTTTATATACACATTTCACATATCGCGTTGGACCTATACCTCATTTGTAGTAAAACAATTGTTATTTTCCTACCTAGACCCACCCAGCTCCAGAAACAAATATTATTTTAATTGTGGCCTAAACGATATAAATATCAGCCATGTACACACCCTTAATCTAGCGTCAAACCAGCTCAGTTGAACAACAAATGTATTGCCATTATGCATACGATCTCAATCTTATTTTAGATACGAGAACAATCAAGCTATAAAAAAGAGGACAGACGGATCTGTGGTCCAGTGGTAACACGATGGACTGGTAATCCAGGGATCGCAGGTTCGATCCCCCGTCTGACCCTAATAAAATTAACAGTCTTTCAAATGGGACTTTAAACCGAAATCTCGTGTCGGTGCTGTACATCGTGTACGTAAAAGAACCAGAGGAGACTCTGGAATGGGTCTCTGTCTGTATCATTGCACTACCCTCCAAAAATCTAAAATGACTAATCTCTTCAGGAGGCTTCGCTCATATGGGTAACCGGTAGCGACGATAAATAAACGTAAAACGCACACACACACGCACGTACGCAAGCACGCATTCAACGCACGCACGCACGCACGCACGCACGCACGCACGCACGCACGCACGCACGCACACAAAAGAGAACATAACAGTGTACTTGTCACATTATTATCGAGTGAATAGAAATCAATTGTTGGGTGCTCGAAGCGTAACACTACAACTTGTAGTCAAAACTATTTACTGTGTCAATATTTGTTTTGTTTTTATTTCAGTTTATTTAACGTTGCTACCGGTTACGTATTTGAGCGATGGGCAGATTACCTAACGACACCTTTCCTTTGTTTATACAAATTTATTTTAGCTTTATTGCGAAACAAGTTATTTCAACTTATATTAATTACTATCGAGACCCCATTCCTGATGGAATCCATCGCCAAGAGGGAGAGAGGAGGCAACGTGGACTTGCGCCGATCGAACCCGGGTTGAATTTGTGTGAAAAGCGAGCGCGCTAACCACTGCGCTAATTGGACAGCGTTAGAAAATAATTTATGAAAGTAAAGACTTGTTGGCATGTAAAATGGATCAACAACAGTTTGTAACAAGAAAAACTATTACATATAAATATATATATGTAATAGAAATACCACATCCCTGCTGGAACATCCGCTACTCATGTGGGAACCAAATATTGCAGAATTCCAACTACATACATGTATGTAAATAGATTGACCTGGCCATTTCTGGAATCCAGCTCAAGCCTGTATTTCTATGCGCACACCAGTGTAAGCTTGAAACTAGTTCCCTGGAAACAATTGGACAGTTTTAATACCTAATATACGTATACACAGCGGTAATTCTTATCACATAAATTCGCAATCGTCAGGAAAAACGAACAAACACTGTGAAGATGTATTCAAAACAAACTGAAAAACAGGAAAAATATCGCAAATGTAATGTTACGTATTGTCAAATGCTCACCTGTGAATAACGTCACCGTGTTTACACACTGTATTCCTCCGCCAAATAATACAGTACACCAACATTCAGTTAGCAAATTTCTTATACCACATCTTCTATATGAGGCATAAATACGTCATGATTATACTCCCTGAGAGTCTTGTTGTCCTGTGGTCTCAGCATAATAAGCACAGCTGCTCCTTCAAGAAATAGTGCATCTACGTCAGGACTTTCACTCTGTGAAGCTTCCCTATGTGAAGCACAGTGTTGTTCAAGACCGTCACTGGGCTCTGATTTCTTACCGAAGTGCAGTTCTCCAAAGTGAGGCAGTGCCTGAGGATATGTAATATTGTCATGAGAGAAAATCTCATCACGGTAATCTTTTATGACTTGGCATGAACAAACAAGGAGCATATACCCTTCAGAGATGTAATATGCTGCTATGATCTAAAAAAAAATTACGTTTATTTATCGTCGCTACCGGTTGCCAATATGAGCGACGCCTCCTGAAGAGATTAGTTATTTTAGATGTTGGAGGATAGTGCATGATACAGACAGAGACCCATTCCAGAATCTCCTCTGATTCTTTTACGTGCACGGTGTAAAGCACCGACACGAGACCTCGGTTTAACGTCCCATCTGAAAGACTGTTAATTTTATTAGGGTCAGACAGGGGATCGAACCTGCGATCCCTGGATTACCAGTCCAGCGTGCTACCACTGGACTACAGATCCGTCTGTTAAGATCTAATGAACATTGAAACTCTAGTGTGCTTGCTCTTAACTGTGATTGGCTTTTCTGTTGTCTCAAGTCATTCACGTATACTGTGTTTTACCGAGTGTTTCTATATTCTTAAGAGCTTCGTCGACTTTCTTGTCCACTATGTCCAGCATGTCCAGAACAAGAAGAGCACCAATGGTCTCTGAGAACAGGTTGCCAATTTCCCGTATTACTGAATATAACTAATTAACCTGATGCTTAAGGTTACTCTCAGTATGCTTTGCTTGTTCCTGATGTTCTAGGCTTGTGCACTTCTTGATGTTGTTATTCTCTGGTGCAGCGTCAAATTATTGGATTGCTATCGCAACCTCATCACCACACAACAGCCAGCGCTTTCAAATTCACCTCCGACTTCAATGAGGCTTCTTCTGTTAATGTGTGCGGTCTAATGCAACTAACCATGGAACAAATGCACTGAATGGATCAACATCAACCAATGGATCAACTAAACGTCCTTTCCCTCAAAGATCTAATGAATATGATAATTGTCTGCTCAAATTTCAATACCAAGGACCAAAACTACTGAAATGGTGGACTAAGTTATATATTTTCCGCCCCCCCCCCCGTTTGAAATTATATAAGGCTTTTAAATCATAATATTATTTTGTTTTGATGGCAATGTTGTGTTATGTTATGTTTTTACGTTTATTTATCGTCGCTACCGGTTGCCCATATGAGCGACGCCTCCTGAAGAGATTAGTTATTTTAGATGTTGGAGGATAGTGCATGATACAGACAGAGACCCATTCCAGAATCTCCTCTGGTTCTTTTACGTGCACAGTGTAAAGCACCGACACGAGACCTCGGTTTAACGTCCCATCTGAAAGACTTTTAATTGTATTAGGGTCAGACGGGGGATCGAACCTGCGATCCCTGGATTACCAGTCCAGCGTGTTACCACTGGACTACAGATCCGTCTGTGGCAATGTTGAAATTGTGGACTGAGCTATATATTCTCCGCCCCCCCCCCCTTTGAAATCATATAAAGCATTTAAATCGTAAAATTATTTTGTTTTGATGGTCATGTTTACAGCCATCTTGCATTATGAAGACCATCTTGAATTGTGGCCGCCATCTTGATTTGATTGACGGGTGTCGATCTTAACCATATCCCTCATAGAACACCCATTGACACCATTACCACCAATACGAGATACATTGACAATGTTGTAGCCAAACAAAATTTAATGTCTATAATAATAACCAGAATCTCATTTAGTCCCAGTAACATCAATGGAGATGGGATAGATATGGCGACTACTTATCCACATGATAGTTAAATGGCTGTATGGAGCTATAATAGTATATTAACCTAAATCTCTATGAAGGAAATGGTTAAATAATCTTCAGGTATTCAACTATTACCACATGCTACGTTTGTTGCTTCTATTCAGAAGTTAACACTCTTGCAAACTGGATTTATCACTAATTAGTACAAGGTAAATAACCACTACAAATTCGACTTAAACAATGTAGGACGAGTTGTCTCCCCAGTCTCACAATACAATAATACAATACAATACAGTACAGTAAGAGTATTGAACAAAATCTCTTTCCGCTACTGTGAATTAGTGAAAGGTGACATTTTCTATGCCATTAGTTGCGTTTCGTATTCCTGCGCGGTTAAAGGTACGTTTGTATTTTATCTATTTTATTATTATCATGACAATTAATTATAAAGTAATATATTCCTATTGTTTTGTCTGTAGTTTTGAATGTTCACATCAAACAGAAATTAACTTGAAAGATATACCGGAACTATTTCTTATTACGGACGTTCACACTAACATTTGTGGATGTGCGATTGTGGAATGTAGTGAAATGAGGCTCCAGACAGGGACAATTAAAATAAATTAACTTTGATAACAACTACTACAAATATTAGCCAAAAACATTGGAACTCATAACAGAAAAAGGAGATATGTGTTTATTAGTGAAAGATAGGATTTTATTGCATCTCGTGATCATCGTAATATGCATATCCGGTAAACGCCACTCGTGAACATACAAATTCCGATGATCACTCGATGAAATCAAATCATATCTTACACTAATAAACACAAATATACTCTATATCTTTCAATGAATTTCGATCTTAAAGTTGAGCAATGAGGGCAAATTAGTATGAAGCGATACTCATTTTCCAAAATTCTATAATTAGAATAAATACATAATCTCTCGGTTCGTGGTTGGTGTTAGCCTGGGTTCCATTCTGTTGACTTTTTCACTTTTTAACTTCTTGCAAAATGACATTGATATGATCAGAAACTCAATACGGCCCAATTACTAGTCTCGGTGTTAAAATATATTTATTTGACTGTCCAGGCAAACTATATCGACGCCTGTTCCCATGCTAGGTAGGTGTATGTAACGATAACCTTCAATAGCTAAATCAGGCGAGGATGCTTTAAATCGTGTAATTGTATAATTACAAACACGCATTCTTTATTGGAATGAAAAGAATGTTGGCACGGAATTTAAACATAGACATTACTAAGAACACACTTACGTTCATTATATGCTGGGGATAATCATTGGTACATGTTAAAATAGGCTACAGTTGAAACAAACAATTAATTACACATTTTTGATGTTGTTTTTGTTTATAGCATTATCACTAATTATGGCCTCAATTTTCAATTTTGTATTTAACAAAAGTCATTTTTATACTGGTGTAACCTTTTATCCTGATAACATACCTCATTTGCAAAAGGTATATACTATTTGTAACTGTAATAAATTAATTATATACCTGTGCCCCTTTTGGGCCCCATCTCACGGGGGACTTAGCGCCTTTCAGGATTGTCATCCGGCCTATTATTTACAAGCTGGTTCTAAACTACCACCATGCCAAATGTGGTGCTTTTTCCACCCTCTGAACATTCATGGTCCTTATCTATTACATATCTAAGAGCAAACTTTCGTTCATTATATGCTTGGGATAATCATTGGTACATGTTAAAATAGGCTACAGTTGAAACAAACAATTAATTACACATTTTTTGATGTTGTTTTTGTTTAAACTTTATTTATTTTACAACAATTTCAAAACAACTTTTAATAACTTATATTAATCACACCCATTGGCGTGGGTGAAAGCGTAAAATGTGGTCATTCATGTGGGAGGAAACCAGAATACCCGGAGAAAACCCACATGTCCGATCTAGTGACCACCGTACCATCTCATATACTTCCCGGTCCGAGGATCGAACCAGGGTTGCATTAGTGAGAAGCGAGCGCGCTAACCACTTCAATAATCGGACAGCCGGATGTTGTTTTTGGATGACTTTTCATGAATGTTTTCGTTTTGCCATCTTGTATTAGTTTTTGTTTAGAAATCATGACCCATGCCTTCTGATTGTTAAAAACCGAAATTTGTCTTTTGATTTATTATATTAGTTCAGTTCACCAATAACCATATTGGACACGTATTTACTTATTTGTCCATCTTGTAATACTTCTGAAATTAAGCTGTTTGTTTAACTCTTTCTCTGATACAGTTCTTATTTGGTTATGTTTTGTGCTGTTTCGCGTATCTCACGTTTTACAAGTTTCATGCAAACGCCAGCTTTTCCGCGTGCAATAGCAATTAATGCCACCCAATACAATAGCCGACGATATAAGAGCAGTGTCTGCCCCATCAATAACATCCACTCCTCGTTTATACCGTTTGAACATGGACTTTTTCGAATCATGTTCAGACTAACTAACCGTTGCTCTGAAATCATAGCCAATCTATATCATTATGTCCGTTCAGGCAAATCTGGATATACAAGTGATATGGGTTGCTTTGTGTATTGTTTTATAAATGCTAAACCAATCTAAACATACAACTCAACCAGCAGCGCCATATTATTTGCAGACACCCACACATAATTAGAGTGCTGCGACAAAGTTAATAACCGACCGGCTTTCACATACAACCACACAGGGATAATTATGCAATACATAATAATTACAACAATGTAATTGCCGATATTAATGATATAATTATTGTGTATAATATTAATAATAGTAAGACATATGTTGCTGTTAATGGTACATGCACAATCCTCGCCGTTAAAATAATTGTGAATCGGGCATGGTGAATGTTCCCAGTCATAAAGTATTTTTTGATTAGCATTGCAATTGACCACAGCACACTGTCGGCCACCACCGCGTTTATACGGCATTTTATACGATATTTTACTGTTTAACTCTTTCACCGCCAATGTCGCATAAAAGTGACTTTGTAAAAAAGATGAGAACACGATCGGACAGAACAAAACATGCCGTCTGGTCAGGCTATATGCTGATTGCTCTTCAGACAGTGGAGCTGAAGCACCTGTCGGAATAGCAAACAACATAGATCCTGACAAGACGCGGCGTTACGCCGCGGCTGATCCGGATCTATGTTGTTTCCACATGCTCTGAATTTATTCGGCGCTGAAAGAGTTAAAGGGATTATCACTATTTCATTACGTTTTCACTTCCGTAATGGCGGACATTGAGGTTGAAGAGTATTTATCAGGGGAGATAATTCATACAGTATTAAAATAGAATCGTCTATGGATAGTATAACTTATACAGATGATGATACGGTATACATTGATAATAATGATAATAGGACTACTGAACCTACATGTAATAGCAATGAAATAATCTCAACTGTTCAAACTAATGATGCCACAACTCGTGCGCTTGCTTTGGATTTAGGTCTAACACAAAATGATAGATAGATGGTTAGTTTAAGCATATTTTATTTCCCAATATAATACATATTGAACAATCACACGTAATCAATATACAGAAACAGGATTAGAATGGAAGACATAGTCTTATATAATTCTTCTCCTCAAATAAAATGGTTCAATATAGAACATCAAAATATACAGAGCTTAACCAATATAGAGAAATTCAATGAACTACAATTAATGCTCACATCACCACACACACTAATAGATATTTGTTTGTATTTCAGAAACTTTAAATTTAGATCGGATATGTTGGATAGTTGTCTTAAAATTAGGGCTTTAAAACACTCCTTTTAGAAAGTATAATGAAACGAGAAACGGGCATAGTGGTATTCTGGTGTATATACGAGACAATATAGACGTGAAACTCAGGACAGACCTAGAGTGTCTCTCTAGAATAGTAAATATTTTCTTGTTTCCCAAGTATATCGCCATCCTATGGAATGATCGTTTTGAAAACTTTGTAGACAATATTTATAAATGATATGCAGACCTACCTATAAGTACTAATACTAGGTGATTTTAACCGCAATTTGTTAATGATAATCTATTCAATGATTTGTCAATTTACAACAGCTCTCGGGGGTTAGAATAACTAGTAGATGAACAGATCAGAATCACGGGTGCAACCAGTACTTTGATATATCACATATACTCCAATACACCACAGTGCATAACAAGTATAACTGTTGCACACATTGGTAAAATAGTGATCAGTGTCCCATATTCTGTAACAGGAAATTAAATAAAACTACTAAATGTACAACCCATCAAGCTTTAACATATTGAAATTGCAAGAATTTTAATCAAGCACATTTTATTCCGAGCTATACAACACAGACTTGAACGCCATTATCGATCGTGGCATACTAAGTAATATTGTAAACATCTGGATAATATGTTTCTCAAGGTTGTCGATAAATATGCCTCAGTTCACACAAAACCACCTGCATCGCATCAACAACCCACGCAACATACTTTTCCATCAACTAGCCACGCAACATGCTCTTCCATCAACAACCCAAGCAACATGCTCTCCCATCAACAACCCAAGCAACATGCTCTCCCATCAACAACCCAAGCAACATGCTCTCCCATCACCAACCCAAGCAACATGCTCTTCCACCAACAAGCCAAGCAACATGCTCTCCCATCAAGAAGCAAAGCAACATGCTCTCCCATCAACAAGCCAAGCAACATGCTCTTCCATCAACAAGCCAAGCAACATGCTCTCCCATCAAGAAGCCAAGCAACATGCTCTCCCATCAACAAGCCAAGCAACATGCTCTTCCATCAACAAGCCAAGCAACATGCTCTCCCATCAAGAAGCCAAGCAACATGCTCTCCCATCAACAAGACAAGCAACATGCTCTTCCTCCAACAACCCAAGCAACATGCTCTCCCATCAACAACCCACGTAACATGCTCTCACACCAACACAAGCAACATGCTCTCCCACCAACAACCCAAGCAACATGCTCTTCTATCAACAACCCACGCAACATGCTCTTCTATCAACAACCCACGCAACATTCTCTTCCATCAACATTCCAAGCAACATGCTCTCCCATAAACAACCCACGCAACATGCTCTTCCATCAACAACCCAAGCAACATGCTCTCCCATCAACAAGCCAAGCAACATGCTCTCCCATCAACAAGCCAAGCAACATGCTCTCCCATCAACAAGCCAAGCAACATGCTCTCCCATCAACAAGCCAATCAACATGCTCTCCCACTAACAAGCCAAGCAACACGCTCTCCCATCAACAACACAAGTAACATGCTCTTGCATCAACAACCCAAGCAACATGCTCTTCCATCAACAACCCAAGCAACATGCTCTCCCATCAACAACATAAGCAACATGATCTCCCATCAACATCACAAGCAACATGCTCTTCCATTAACAACCCAACCAACATGCTCTCCTATCAACTACCCAAGCAACATGCTCTCCCATCAACAACCCAAGCAACATGCTCTCCCATCAACAGCACAACAACATGCTCTTCCATCAACAACCCAAGCAGCATGCTCTCCCATCAACACCCCACGCAACATGCTCTCACATCATCAACCCACGCAACATGCTCTTCCATCAACAATCCACGCAACATGCTCTCCAATCAAGAACCCAAGCAACATTCTCTTTCATCAATTTTCCAGATATGATTGGTGGATGAACAGCTCGGGTGACCTTCAAGAGCAGGATTTCAGGCTTGGGCACACACTCGCTTGGCCCCAGTTATTCCGCAAGACAGCTGGTTAGCTTCCTCAAATGAAATAAGTCAAACCACAGTGGGATTCGAACAAGCAGCGGCGAGAGGCATGTGATGTGAAGTCAATGTCCTTAGCCACTCGGACAGGGAAGCCACTGATTAATGAAAAACTGCCTCGAAAGATCACAATAGTTTCTAGAGAGTTATATGATGCGCAAGGACACATAGTGATTGACATCGATGCTATGAAACGCTATCACAAAGCTGTATTGCTCTGTATCTTACATGCCACCTGTATGTCAGGTCCACTGCTTTCTATCGAATGACCTTAAGGGTACATATGGAAGATTGAAATAGACCTGGACAAGGAATTCATATGTTGAATCTAGGTGTTCTAGCTTCATAATTCTCTTGCATAGACACTTATGTAATATTTCTACAGTAGGTGGTTCCGGACATGTTATCTGGTTCAAGCTTTGAAGCTGCCCAAGGTCAATTACCAATGTAAACCAATCTTGTTGTGCAGTATTGATGGTTGGCTTCATCATGTTCAAGCTTTGAAGCAGACCAAGGTCAATTACCAATGTAAACCAATCTTGTTGTGCAGCATTGGTGGTTGGCATCATTATGGTCAAGCTTTGATGCTGACCATGGTCAATTACCAATTTAACCCAATCCTGTTAGGCAGCATTGATGGTTGGCACCATCTTGTTCAAACTGTGAAGCTTACCAAGGTTAATTACCAATCTAAGCCAAACATGTCGTTCAGCATCGATGGTTGGCACCATCTGGTTCAAGCTTTGAAGCTGATGATTGACATCATATATGTATTGTTAATTATTTTAGACACCATTTCTGGGGAATCCTTCCTAAATATTGGCGTGTAGGGAGACCACATCGGCATCGATTGTTCTCATTCTGAATACATTGCTTCAGGAAGCTCGGCGGTATGACTACCTTGCAGATCACTGTCCAGATTGTTTGCATCGCATCCATTGTATTCCTGGATGTTGTCAATGCCGTAACCAACTGTGGGATCTATCCCAGTACTTTTGGCAGCTGTTCGTTCTCTAATCAAGTCTTATGCCACCAATTACCCTATGTAATAGTGTCACGACTATGCTGGTAGCGTAGTTAGGCGTTCAGTCGTGGACAGACTTGTGAGAACTGATAACCTTTAAATTGACATTCCAGATGTCATGGGAATAAATAAAATAAACTCAGATTTTCAACTCCAAACTCATATAAATTTACTCTTTCTTTTCTAATGTTCAACGCAATAATATAACTTGGTTTATTATCAAAAGCATATCACGTCAAAAGTATTCATTTGATGCTAATATTCCCTTCAAAATCAATAAATAATACAATAAAAATCCGACCCTAATTTATATTCCATGGTCAGTTCCCCTTTCGTTCTCCGTTAGTTCTACCCTAGTTCTCCCCAGTTCTCTCCAGTTCTCCCCTAGATCCTCCCTTAGTTCTTCCATTCATTCTCTCCTTATGAAACAAACGAGTGCTTATATAGTAAAAATTTCCCGATCACACAAGAATTCCGCCACGCGCAGAAATCCTGCATCTCGCGAAAATGGCAGATTGTGCCAACGGGATTCCGCAGAATTCCTGCAAAATCCCGCCGCAATAGCAGAATATTGAATGTAAGATACATGACTGTTAGCATCAATCAAGACTTCAATCCATACTACATCAATCACCTATTGTGCGATATATACAACGCTCACGTGAAAACCACAATTGATGACGTGGTACACAATACACACATCTAGGCAATATCAACATGCTTGTAATTTTACCATATCAGAACCTTACTTTCTGGATAAAAGATCGATGACAGCTTCGAAAAGGTAGTGTTTTCTTTAAAGATATTATCAATCTTCTTGTCTAAGCCATAAAGATTCCACTACAACTCACAAATCATGTAAACTTAGATTGATCATTTGTACAAACAATTTCCCCACCCAGCATAAAGAACATGGCAATCGATTTAAACTGCTGTCGTAATTAATTCTAACCACAAATCTCAAGTTTCACAATAGCACAAACAGTCGTGTGTGTTCTGGCCGAACTCCCCTGTCCTCCCACGTCCTGTCCACCCGTCATAATCATCTCCTAACCAGTATCCTATGTAATTGCACAAACAGTCGGGTGTGTTCTGACAGAACTACCCTGTCCTCACACTTCCTGTACACCCGTCATAATCATCTCCTAACCAGTATCCTATGTAATTGCACAAACATTCGGGTGTATTCTGGCATAACTCCCCTGTCATCCCACTTCCTGTCCACCCGTCATACTAATCTCCTAACCAGTATCATATGTAATTGCACAAACAATCGGGTGTATTCTGGCATAACTCCCCTGTCCTCACACTTCCTGTCCACCCGTCATAATTATCTCCTAACCAGTATCCTATGTAATTGCACAAACAGTCGGGTGTATTCTGGCATAACTCCCCTGTCCCCCCACTTCTTGTCCACCCGACATACTCATATTCTAACCAGTATCCTTTGTAATTGCACAAACAGTCGGGTGTATTCTGGCATAACTCCCCTGTCCTCCCACTTCCTGTCCACCCGTCAATATCATCTCCTAACCAGTATCCTATGTAATTGCACAAACAATCAGGTGTATTCTGGCATAACTCCCCTGTCCTCACACTTCCTGTCCACCCGTCATAATTATCTCCTAACCAGTATCCTATGTAATTGCACAAACAGTCGGGTGTATTCTGGCAGAACTTCCCTGTCCTCCCACTTCTTGTCCACCCGTTATAATCATCTCCTAACCAGTATCCTATGTAATTGCACACACAGTCGGGTGTATTCTGGCAGAACTCCCTATCCTCCCACTTCCTGTCCACCCGTCATAATCATCTCCTAACCAGTATGCTATGTAATTGCACAAACAGTCTGGTGTATTCTGGCAGAACTCCCTATCCTCCCACTTCCTGTCCACCCGTCATAATCATCTCCTAACCAGTATGCTATGTAATTGCACAAACAGTCTGGTGTATTCTGGCAGAACTCCCCTGTCCTCCCACTTCCTGTTCACCCATCATACTCATCTCCTAACCAGTATCTAAGAAGGTAAGTAAATAGGACTAAGAAATAACTAACAGGAAATTTATATTTAAACCTGATATATTTGGACACTTATTTTACCTAGAGTTTTGGGTAAAACAAGCATTATAATGGTGACTATTTTGAAACTATAAAGAAAGCGGCCATCCAGCTGAAATTGTATTGTCACCATGTTCTTATATGACCCCATAAATGTAGGTAATGACACTATTATTGTGCTGATATCTTGATTAATATGGGAGATATTAACCAAAATATATCTGAAATTGTGGATGAAGATGTCATGAATATTTGTCAACAGTAATGTATGCATTATTGACAGACGGACAAACAGGCATATTGTTATCTGTATGCAATATGGACAGACGGACAAACAACCTATAGGTCTTCCCATAACTCAGTTTTCATAAACTTCATCCCTACTTTATGCACTCTACAGACACAACTCGATCACATTGCACAGGCCTTAATACAGTATGTACCCTGTTATACAATATCCAAAACAAACAAATTATAAATATGTTTGGCCTGTAGCGTGCACTATTGCTAGAACCTTTTATTTTGTTTCAACAGAAATAGTAACTAATACTGCTAGTTTAGTCATTGTCAAACCAGGTATATATACAGTATGCACAACAAACATGTTATATAATTATACAATATGCACAACAAACATGTTTTTAAATTTCTTTGGCTGTACTACATACAATGTACAGTATACCGGTTTTTAGTTAAATACATGAAACATAACCTTGACACATATCGAGATACACTGGACCAGGTTAAAAACCAGAGATAAAAAATACATTAATGACCATGTAAAAAAGCTCTGGAAAACTGTATCCAGTGGTACCTCGTGGGCGTTTCATATATTTTGTTGATAACATTCTGAACATATCTTTGATTAATTGTCGATTAAAATGTTTACAAAACATACCGTATTCTTACTCAAATTTACCTTAAACTGTAGCATGTAACACTGCTAGAACCTTTTATTCCTATGCAATAGAAATATTATCTAAAACCTTAGTTGAATATTACATCAACTTATTTCATTCAATACACATATATACCGGAGATTCAAATAAGTAATGACATTAAACTTTCTTGACAAACGTGTACAAGTAGATCAATTATTCTACAATGTTATCCCAACGTCAATGATAAATGTCAGTGTACATGACTGTAAATCTATGAACCTCATTGTTAATAAATATTTCAAACACTATGAGTTTTAGGTGTCAATTTCTTCGTATTAATATCTGTTCTCATCTATGAATTGAATTTCTTCATGGAATGTCATAAACGGACAACAAATGTCTTCATTAAAAATTAGGTTTTATATAAAACTCAATTTTTAATGAAGTTGAGTTGATGCAATCCATCTGAAGTGCTCGCTAGAACTGATTAGATTCCCCCTACTCTCTTGATAAGTTTTACTCAGTCCCCTCTGATTGGCTGAACATACCCCAAAACAAGTACCCAGCTATATCATTGGTCAATACCTGTCACCTTATGCGTCAGTCAAACTGACCGTATCTGGAAGACAATACTTTCCCGCTATACTACGAAACGCTGGAAAGTACATTTATCTGTATGCAACAAGGACAGACTGACTAACAACCTATAGTTATCTGTATGCAATATGGACAGACGGACAAACAATCTATAGTTATATGTGTGCAGCATGGACAGACGGACCAACAACCTATAGTTATATGTATGCAATATGGACAGAAGGACAAACAACCTATAGCTATATGTATGCAATATGGACAGACGGTCAAATACTCTATAGTTATATGTGTGCAATATGGACAGACGGACCAACAACCTATAGTTATCTGTATGTAACAAGGACAGACGGACAAACAATCAATAGTTATATGTGTGCAATATGGAGAGACGGACCAACAATCTATAGTTATCTGTATGTAACAACGACAGACGGACACACAATCTAGAGTTATATGTGTGCAATATGGACAGATGGACTATAAAAACCTATAGTTATCTGTATGCAACGAGGAAAGACGGACAAACAATCAATAGTTATCTGTATGCAATATGGACAGACGGACAAACAACCTATAATTATATGTATGCAATATGGACAGACGGACACACAGCCTATAGTTATCTCCATGCAATATGGATAGACGGACAAACAACCTATAGTTATATGTATGCAAAATGGACAGACGGACAAACAACCTATAGCTATATGTATGCAATATGGACAGACGGACAAACAACCAATAGTTATATGTATGCAATATGGACAGACGGACTAACAACAAATAGTTATGTGTATGCAATATGGACAGACGGACTAACAACCAATAGTTATCTGTATGCAATATGGACAGACGGACAAACATCTATAGTTATCTATATGCAATATGGACAGACGGACAAACAATCTATAGTTATCTGTATGCAATATGGACAGACGGACTAACAATCTATAGTTATCTGTATGCAACGAGGACAGACGGACAAACAATCAATAGTTATCTGTATGCAATATGGACAGACGGACAAACAACCTATAGTTATCTGTATGCAATATGGACAGACGGACAAACAATTTATAGTTATCTGTATGCAATATGGACAGACGGACTAACAACCAATAGTTATCTGTATGCAATATGGACAGACGGACAAACAATCTATAGTTATCTGTATGCAATATGGACAGACGGACAAACAACCAATAGTTATCTGTATGCAATATGGACAGACGGACAAACAACCAATAGTTATCTGTATGCAATATGGACAGACGGACAAACAACCAATAGTTATCTGTATGCAATATGGACAGACGGACAAACAATCTATAGTTATCTGTATGCAATATGGACAGACGGACAAACAATCTATAGTTATCTGTATGCAATATGGACAGACGGACTAACAATCTATAGTTATCTGTATGCAATATGGACAGACGGACAAACAATCTATAGTTATCTGTATGCAATATGGACAGACGGACAAACAACCAATAGTTATATGTATGCAATATGGACAGACGGACAAACAATCTATAGTTATCTGTATGCAATATGGACAGACGGACAAACAATCTATAGTTATTTGTATGCAATATGGACAGACGGACAACTATCTATAGTTATCTGTATGCAATATGGACAGACGGACAAACAATCTATAGTTATCTGTATGCAATATGGACAGACGGACAAACAATCAATAGTTATCTGTATGCAATATGGACAGACGGACAGACAACCTATAGTTATCTGTATGCAATATGGACAGACGGACTAACAACCAATAGTTATCTGTATGCAATATGGACAGACGGACAAACAACCAATAGTTATATGTATGCAATATGGACAGACGGACACACAATCTATAGTTATCTGTATGCAACGAGGACAGACGGACAAACAATCAATAGTTATCTGTATGCAATATGGACAGACGGACAAACAACCTATAGTTATATGTATGCAATATGGACAGACGGACAAACAACCTATAGTTATCTATGCAATATGGACAGACGGACAAACAATCTATAGTTATCTGTATGCAATATGGACAGACGGACAAACAACCTATAGCTATTTGTATGCAATATGGACAGACGGACAAACAATCTATAGTTATCTGTATGCAATATGGACAGACGGACAAACAACCAATAGTTATTTGTATGCAATATGGACAGACGGACAAACAACTAATAGTTATCTGTATGCAATATGGACAGACGGACTAACAACCAATAGTTATCTGTATGCAATATGGACAGACGGACTAACAACCAATAGTTATCTGTATGCAATATGGACAGACGGACAAACAACCAATAGTTATCTGTATGCAATATGGACAGACGGACTAACAACCAGTAGTTATCTGTATGCAATATGGACAGACGGACTAACAACAAATAGTTATCTGTATGCAATATGGACAGACGGACAAACAATCTATATTTATCTGTATGCAATATGGACAGACGGACTAAAAATATATAGTTATCTGTATGCAATATGGACAGACGGACTAACAATCTATAGTTATCTGTATGCAATATGGAAAGACGGACAAACAATCAATAGTTATATGTATGCAATGTGGACAGACGGAAAAACAATCTATAGTTATCTTTATGCAATATGGAAAGACGGAAGTATAGCATATAGTTATATGTATGCAATATGGACAGACGGACATACAGTATATAGTTATATGTGTGCAATATGGACAGACGGACAAACA
>JABXNX010003943.1:0-19794 GCA_014843695.1 Archivesica marissinica
CGTGTACAACCAATGGTTATCTCGGGACTACTTGTATGCTAGCGCGTGTACAACCAATGGTTATCTCGGGACTACTTGTATGCTAGCGCGTGTACAACCAATGGTTATCTCGGGACTACTTGTATGGTAGCGCGTGTGCAACCAATGGTTATCTCGGGAATACTTGTATGCTAGCGCGTGTACAACCAATGGTTATCTCGGAATACTTGTATGGTAGCGCGTGTGCAACCAATGGTTATCTCGGGAATACTTGTATGCTAGCGCGTGTACAACCAATGGTTATCTCGGAATACTTGTATGCTAGCGCGTGTACAACCAATGGTTATCTCGGATTACTTGTATGCTAGCGCGTGTACAACCAATGGTTATCTCGGGACTACTTGTATGGTAGCGCGTGTACAACCAATGGTTATCTCGGGACTACTTGTATGGTAGCGCGTGTACAACCAATGGTTATCTCGGGACTACTTGTATGGTAGCGCGTGTACAACCAATGGTTATCTCGGGACTACTTGTATGCTAGCGCGTGTACAACCAATGGTTATCTCCGGACTACTTGTATGGTAGCGCGTGTACAACCAATGGTTATCTCGGGACTACTTGTATGCTAGCGCGTGTACAACCAATGGTTATCTCGGGACTACTTGTATGCTAGCGCGTGTACAACCAATGGTTATCTCGGGACTACTTGTATGGTAGCGCGTGTACAACCAATGGTTATCTCGGAACTACTTGTATGGTAGCGCGTGTACAACCAATGGTTATCTCGGGACTACTTGTATGCTAGCGCGTGTGCAACCAATGGTTATCTCGGGACTACTTGTATGGTAGCGCGTGTACAACCAATGGTTATCTCGGGACTACTTGTATGCTAGCGCGTGTACAACCAATGGTTATCTCGGGACTACTTGTATGGTAGCGCGTGTACAACCAATGGTTATCTCGGGACTACTTGTATGCTAGCGCGTGTACAACCAATGGTTATCTCGGGACTACTTGTATGCTAGCGCGTGTACAACCAATGGTTATCTCGGGACTACTTGTATGCTAGCGCGTGTACAACCAATGGTTATCTCGGGACTACTTGTATGCTAGCGCGTGTGCAACCAATGGTTATCTCGGGACTACTTGTATGCTAGCGCGTGTACAACCAATGGTTATCTCGGGACTACTTGTATGCTAGCGCGTGTACAACCAATGGTTATCTCGGGACTACTTGTATGGTAGCGCGTGTACAACCAATGGTTATCTCGGGACTACTTGTATGCTAGCGCGTGTGCAACCAATGGTTATCTCGGGACTACTTGTATGCTAGCGCGTGTACAACCAATGGTTATCTCGGGACTACTTGTATGGTAGCGCGTGTACAACCAATGGTTATCTCGGGACTACTTGTATGGTAGCGCGTGTACAACCAATGGTTATCTCGGGACTACTTGTATGCTAGCGCGTGTACAACCAATGGTTATCTCGGGACTACTTGTATGCTAGCGCGTGTACAACCAATGGTTATCTCGGGACTACTTGTATGCTAGCGCGTGTACAACCAATGGTTATCTCGGGACTACTTGTATGCTAGCGCGTGTACAACCAATGGTTATCTCGGGACTACTTGTATGCTAGCGCGTGTACAACCAATGGTTATCTCGGGACTACTTGTATGCTAGCGCGTGTACAACCAATGGTTATCTCCGGACTACTTGTATGCTAGCGCGTGTACAACCAATGGTTATCTCGGGACTACTTGTATGCTAGCGCGTGTACAACCAATGGTTATCTCGGGACTACTTGTATGGTAGCGCGTGTACAACCAATGGTTATCTCGGGACTACTTGTATGCTAGCGCGTGTACAACCAATGGTTATCTCGGGACTACTTGTATGCTAGCGCGTGTACAACCAATGGTTATCTCGGGACTACTTGTATGCTAGCGCGTGTACAACCAATGGTTATCTCGGGACTACTTGTATGGTAGCGCGTGTACAACCAATGGTTATCTCGGGACTACTTGTATGGTAGCGCGTGTGCAACCAATGGTTATCTCGGGACTACTTGTATGGTAGCGCGTGTACAACCAATGGTTATCTCGGGACTACTTGTATGCTAGCGCGTGTACAACCAATGGTTATCTCGGGACTACTTGTATGCTAGCGCGTGTACAACCAATGGTTATCTCGGGACTACTTGTATGCTAGCGCGTGTACAACCAATGGTTATCTCGGGATTACTTGTATGCTAGCGCGTGTACAACCAATGGTTATCTCGGGACTACTTGTATGCTAGCGCGTGTACAACCAATGGTTATCTCGGGATTATGTGTATGCTAGCGCGTGTACAACCAATGGTTATCTCGGGACTACTTGTATGCTAGCGCGTGTACAACCAATGGTTATCTCGGGACTACTTGTATGCTAGCGCGTGTACAACCAATGGTTATCTCGGGACTACTTGTATGGTAGCGCGTGTACAACCAATGGTTATCTCGGGACTACTTGTATGGTAGCGCGTGTACAACCAATGGTTATCTCGGGACTACTTGTATGGTAGCGCGTGTGCAACCAATGGTTATCTCGGGACTACTTGTATGCTAGCGCGTGTACAACCAATGGTTATCTCCGGACTACTTGTATGCTAGCGCGTGTACAACCAATGGTTATCTCCGGACTACTTGTATGCTAGCGCGTGTACAACCAATGGTTATCTCGGGACTACTTGTATGCTAGCGCGTGTACAACCAATGGTTATCTCGGGACTACTTGTATGCTAGCGCGTGTACAACCAATGGTTATCTCGGGACTACTTGTATGCTAGCGCGTGTACAACCAATGGTTATCTCGGGACTACTTGTATGGTAGCGCGTGTACAACCAATGGTTATCTCGGGACTACTTGTATGCTAGCGCGTGTACAACCAATGGTTATCTCGGGACTACTTGTATGCTAGCGCGTGTACAACCAATGGTTATCTCGGGACTACTTGTATGCTAGCGCGTGTGCAACCAATGGTTATCTCGGGACTACTTGTATGGTAGCGCGTGTACAACCAATGGTTATCTCGGGACTACTTGTATGCTAGCGCGTGTACAACCAATGGTTATCTCCGGACTACTTGTATGCTAGCGCGTGTGCAACCAATGGTTATCTCGGGACTACTTGTATGCTAGCGCGTGTACAACCAATGGTTATCTCGGGACTACTTGTATGCTAGCGCGTGTGCAACCAATGGTTATCTCCGGATTACTTTTATGCTAGCGCGTGTGCAACCAATGGTTATCTCCGGATTACTTTTATGCTAGCGCGTGTGCAACCAATGGTTATCTCGGGACTACTTGTATGCTAGCGCGTGTGCAACCAATGGTTATCTCCGGATTACTTTTATGCTAGCGCGTGTACAACCAATGGTTATCTCGGAACTACATTAATCTGAGTGTGCAACAAATACAAAAACATATCCCAGGATGACGTTATCCTATTAATTATGCAACAAATGATTATAGCTTAAACATATGTTATTGCTACATATACAGATACATAATAATATAGTTTGTATAAGTGCGCCTCTGTGCACGAGTGGTTACGGTAGTTTTTCTTCCGTTGATTTGTACTCGAGCATTGTCGTATCACAGTCAATCAGCTGTGGTGGAGGAGACAACCCCACCTAGCCTGGGTAGAAACCAGTACTCAATCCTCCAACAACCGCAACCGACTTACAACTTTCTCACATATCATCAACGAACCAACTGCTCTGGTGGTAGCGGTGAAAGGCGGGTTCTAACCACTCGACCACGGTGGCGTTGACTTCAAAGCACGTGCCTTTCAACGTAGGTTCGAATCCCACTGGGGGTGTCGATTTATGTTAGGAAACGATACAGCTGGCTTGGGTTCTACACGGGTGCCGTTCCGTGCCGGAAATACTGCTCGGAGTGCCACCCTGGATCTTACTCCACCAATAATAGCCGGACAGTCGCCATATGAACACAGCCGTTGGTGCGACTTTAAACACTAAAAACAAGGAAACAAGAGGTTTTGCAAACAGCAACGACAAATGGGCCAGGCCACAAGTTCTTGCAACTTTAGTGAGTTGACCATTCCCATGAGGGATTGGTGAGGTGCAAGCATACTACTGCTTCTTCTTCTTCTTCCAAACTGTTCAGACTATAAAGCTGACCTCATAAGAGAGGATTAATGATACACTATTAGAGAACATATATACTAGAGGACATAGAAAACGCACACCTACATTGTATACTAGAGGACATAGAACACGCACACCTACATTATATACTAGAGGACATAGAAAACGCACACCTACATTGTATACTAGAGGACATAGAAAACGCACATCTACATTATATACTAGAGGACATAGAAAACGCACACCTACATTATATACTAGAGGACATAAAAAACGCACACCTACATTATATACTAGAGGACATAGAAAACTCACACATACATTATATACTAGAGGACATAGAAAACACACACCTACATTATATACGAGAGCACATAGAAAACACACACCTACATTGTATACTAGAGGACATAGAAAACGCACACCTACATTATATACTAGAGGACATAGAAAACGCACACCTACATTATATACTAGAGGACAAAGAAAACGCACACCTACATTGTATACTAGAGGACATAGAAAACGCACACCTACCTTATATACTAGAGGACATAGAAAACGCACACCTACATTATATACTAGAGGACATAAAAAACGCACACCTACATTATATACTAGAGGACATAGAAAACGCACACCTACATTATATACTAGAGGACATAGAAAACGCACACCTACATTATATACTAGAGGACATAAAAAACGCACACCTACATTATATACTAGAGGACATAGAAAACGCACACCTACATTATATACTAGAGGACATAGAAAACGCACACCTACATTATATACTAGAGGACATAGAAAACGCACACCTACATTGTATACTAGAGGACATAGAAAACGCACACCTACATTATATACATGTACTAGAGGACATAGAAAACGCACACCTACATTATATACTAGATGACATTGAAAACGCACACCTACATTATATACTAGAGGACATAGAAAATGCACACCTACATTGTATACTAGAGGACATAGAAAACGCACACCTACATTATATACATGTACTAGAGGACATAGAAAACGCACACCTACATTATATACTAGATGACATGGAAAACGCACACCTACATTATATACTAGAGGACATAGAAAACGCACACCTGCATTATATACTAGAGGACATAGAAAACGCACACCTACATTATATACTAGAGGACATAGAAAACGCACACGTACATTGTATACTAGAGGACATAGGAAAACGCACACCTACATTATATACTAGAGGACATAGAAAACGCACACCTACATTATATACTAGAGGACATAGAAAACGCACATCTACATTGTATACTAGAGGACATAGAAAACGCACACCTACATTATATACTAGAGGACATAGAAGACGCACACCTACATTAAATACTAGAGGACATGGAATACGCACACCTACATTATATACTAGAGGACATCGAAAACGCACACCTACATTAAATACTAGAGGACATAGAAAACGCACACCTACATTATATACTAGAGGACATAGAAAACGCACACCTACATTATATACTAGAGGACATAGAAAACGCACACCTACATTATATACTAGAGGACATAGAAGACGCACACCTACATTAAATACTAGAGGACATAGAAAACGCACACCTACATTATATACTAGAGGACATCGAAAACGCACACCTACATTAAATACTAGAGGACATAGAAAACGCACACCTACATTATATACTAGAGGACATAGAAAACGCACACCTACATTAAATACTAGAGGACATAGAAAACGCACACCTACATTATATACTAGAGGACATAGAAAACGCACACCTACATTAAATACTAGAGGACATAGAAAACGCACACCTACATTAAATACTAGAGGACATCGAAAACGCACACCTACATTAAATACTAGAGGACATAGAAAACGCACACCTACATTAAATACTAGAGGACATCGAAAACGCACACCTACATTAAATACTAGAGGACATCGAAAACGCACACCAAAACACAAACTGAACAAATAATAATATTCCAAATTGTACACTATGTATTGCTATAGTTATTGTTTTTCATGTAAAATATCCGAAATGTGCGTTTTCTATGTCCTCTAGTATAATATTGTCATGTATGCCTACAGCTACTTTTCACACGTGAATGTGTTAGGTTCCATTGTCAGAGGGCCGAATTGAGATATGATGCATAGTTGCTGACTGCATAATACGCAAATGAATATCAAAGATAGAAACTATGTTGTTGATATATGTATAACGATGTATTATAGCTTTAAAAACGTTTCAAGTGTTTAATAAATGATGTGTACAGCTGCAATGTTAATTCGCTAAGAGGTCTATGCAATTTAACAACAGCATTGAGTGGAAGTTAATCTCTAGTTTCTAACTATCTACCTTCCTATGATATGAACACCTCGCGGGAATATAGATAGATTGCACGTCAAACTGCACATATATTAGACGGATGAAAAGCAAAATATAAGAGAAATATGAACTATTTGATGTTGGGTTAGAAGTTAAAGGCAGACCACCTAGGAGCAGGCATGATCAAGGTGGCAAACATCCACAATGAACTGCTCTATGGGAGGGAGTTGGCCAATAAAATGAAAACACATTTGATCCACATGAAAGGCTCAACTTGCCATTATATGCAAGCCAAGGGCGGATTCTTTCTGCCGCTGTTATCTGCACTAGCATCAGGCTTACGTAACCTATAGCAACATACTGGCGCATGCGTCAAATTGGAGACCAATTAATAAACCCACGACTATTGGCTGTAATCCTCCAACAATCTAAAATGAGTAATCTCTCCAGGAGGCGTCGCTCATATAGACAACCGGTAGCGACGATAAATAAACGTAAAACACAAATTGGCTGTATTGAGGATCATCACTGGCGTTTCTATTACCTCCCTTGGCAGATAAGGCCATTTCTATCCATAAATGTATAGCGGTCCATTCAGTCGGAATCCTTTGTTTTTACAGTTGTTCCCTAAACGGATGTTGCGTTATGATAAATGGATTTTTATTCAAATCATTAATTAATTGATAAAAAAAACTTACAGATTTTACCCATTGCATATACTGTAGGATATCTGTCAATATATAGTAACATGATATGAGATAAGAACGTCGATGAAAATGTATGGCATGTTGTGCAAAGGAAACAACGATAAAACAGAGAAAACTATTTAAGAGGACCTACTTACTATTAGAGAGTATAAAGGGGCAGTAACTGACTGATGTCTCTCATTGGAAAACTTTCGGCAAAAATGTCGATCGTAATAACCTGTCCACTATCTCCAACAATATGCACCCAAATCTATCAGACATTTCATTACTGTTCAAATCGATTCAACTAAGGAAAGCCCACGATTCACAAGTGTGTAGATGCTCTAGCTAAGCCACTCTATATGTTTCAATGAACTACTTTCAATTTTGACATTTCCATCTTGGGAATTGGTCAATGAAACATCAATCTTCAAACTGGTCGAACCCTTCTAACTATCGTCCAATCTCGCCTTTGCATTGCCTTGGAAGGTTATGGAGCACCGAGTGAATAAGTATTTACAGTCAAACTTGTCTTAAGCAGCCATCCAAGGGAATCACAAAGTGGCTGCTTAATAGAGGTCAAATGTACCAAAAGAACATATTGGCTGCTTAATACAGGTTGGCTGCCTATTGGAGGTGATCACAAACACAGGTTTGACTGTCTACAACTTCGTTATTGGTAATAAACTTATCACTACATTTCAATGAAGGTTTGAGTCTTATGCAACGTTCGACAGACTGGCACCGTTGTATATATAATAGGCTTTACTTGGTATTCATGGTAACTTATTAAATTGGTCCTTTTCATGCCTATATCATGTCGTTATCTCAAACGCGTCCATAGCTGGTCCTCTGTTAATGCTGGTGTCCCATCCCAAACACTTCTGTCAATACTGGTGTCCCATCTCAAACACTTCCATAGTTGGTCCTCTGCCAATGCTGATGTCCCATCTCAAACACTTCCATAGTTGGTCCTCTGACAATGCTTGTGTCCCTTCTCAAACACTTCCATAGTTGGTCCTCTGACAATGCTTGTGTCCCATCTCAAGCACTTCCATAGTTGGTCCTCTGCCAATGCTTGTGTCCCATCTCAAACACTTCCATAGTTGGTCCTCTGTCAATGCTTGTGTCCCACCTCAAACACTTCTATAGTTGGTCCTCTGCCAATGCTGGTGTCCCATCTCAAACACTTCCATAGTTGGTCCTCTGTCAATACTGATGTCCCATCTCAAACACTTCCATAGTTGGTCCTCTGCCAATGCTTGTGTCCCATCTCAAACACTTCCATAGTTGGTCCTCTGCCAATGCTTGTGTCCCATCTCAAACACTTCCATAGTTGGTCCTCTGCCAATGCTGATATCCCAGCTCAAACACTTCCATAGTTGGTCCTCTGTCAATGCTGGTGTCCCATCTCAAACACTTCCATAGTTGGTCCTCTGTCAATGCTGATGTCCCATCTCAAACACTTCCATAGTTGGTCCTCTGCCAATGCTGGTGTCCCATCCCAAACACTTCTATAGTTGGTCCTCTGTCAATGCTGGTGTCCCATCCCAAACACTTCCATGGTTGGTCCTCTACCAATGCTGGTGTCCCATCTCAAACACTTCCATAGTTGGTCCTCTGTCAATGCTGATGTCCCACCACAAACACTTCCATAGTTAGTCCTCTGTCAATGCTGGTGTCCCATCTCAAACACTTCCATAGTTGGTCTTCTGCCAATGCTTGTGTCCCATCTCAAACACTTCCATAGTTAGTCCTCTGCCAATGCTGATGTCCCATCACAAACACTTCCATAGTTGGTCCTCTACCAATGCTGGTGTCCCATCACAAACACTTCCATAGTTGGTCCTCTGTCAATACTGGTGTCCCATCTCAAACAATTCCATAGTTGGTCCTCTACCAATGCTGGTGTCCCATCACAAACACGTCCATAGTTGGTCCTCTGTCAATACTGGTGTCCCATCTCAAACACTTCCATGGTTGGTCCTCTACCAATGCTGGTGTCCCATCTCAAACACTTCCATAGTTGGTCCTCTGTCAATGCTGATGTCCCACCACAAACACTTCCATAGTTAGTCCTCTGTCAATGCTGGTGTCCCATCTCAAACACTTCCATAGTTGGTCTTCTGCCAATGCTTGTGTCCCATCTCAAACACTTCCATAGTTAGTCCTCTGCCAATGCTGGTGTCCCATCACAAACACTTCCATAGTTGGTCCTCTACCAATGCTGGTGTCCCATCACAAACACTTCCATAGTTGGTCCTCTGTCAATACTGGTGTCCCATCTCAAACAATTCCATAGTTGGTCCTCTACCAATGCTGGTGTCCCATCACAAACACGTCCATAGTTGGTCCTCTGTCAATACTGGTGTCCCATCTCAAACACTTCCATAGTTGGTCCTCTGCCAATGCTTGTGTCCCATCTCAAACACTTCCATAGTTGGTCCTCTGTCAATGCTGGTGTCCCATCTCAAACACGTCCATAGTTGGTCCTCTACCAATGCTGGTCCCATCTCAAACACTTCCATAGTTGGTCCTCTGCCAATGCTGGTGTCCCATCTCAAACACTTCCATAGTTGGTCCTCTGACAATGCTGATGTCCTATCTCAAACACTTCCATAGTTGGTCCTCTGCCAATGTTGGTGTCCCATCTCAAACACATCCATAGTTGGTCCTCTGCCAATGCTGATGTCCCATCTAAAACACTTCCATAGTTGGTCCTCTGCCAATGCTGGTGTCCCATCTCAAACAGATCCATAGTTGGTCCTCTGCCAATGCTGGTGTCCCATCTCAAACACTTCCATAGTTGGTCCTCTGTCAATGCTGATGTCCCATCTCAAACACTTTCCATAGTTGGTCCTCTGTCAATGCTGGTGTCCCATCTTAAACACAGTAATGTAATGTACACAATAAATACAAGTGGATTGAAATGAAAGCTAAAAGCTTATTGAATTTCTCTCCACAGTATGATATCATTGTTTAGTGACGACATCAATTTGATATCGCTATCTAGAACCCTACCACTGCAGCTTCTATCCTCAATGAAGACTTGCAACAATATCGTCGCATGGTCCAACGATTTCATAGTCCACTGCAGCTTCTATCCTCAATGAAGACTTGCAACAATATCGTCACATGGTCCAACGATTTCATAGTCCTACCACTGCAGCTTCTATCCTCAATGAAGACTTGCAACAATATCGTCACATGATCCAACCATTTCATCGTCACACTTTAATCTGTCCAATCTAATCTGGAAGTCGTGATAGCGCGTTCGACTCATGTGCGAAAGGTCTGTAGTTTGAGCCCTGCTGGAGCCGTTATGATTGTGCACTTAGGCAAGGCATTTAAATTCATCATGCCTATTCTTTCTCCCTCGTGGCGATGGATTCCATCAGGTCTCGAGAGTGATTAATAAAAGTTGTAAGAACTTGTTTCGCAATCGAGCTAAATAAATTTGTAATAAATAAAAAATCTGTCCAAAAACAAGAGTGCTGTTTCCTAGGAGATAATATAACATCCATAGTGACGCTTATGCAGCAACTTACTTGTGCATTATCGTTTTGTGCTAAAAATGTTATTTGGGAGACCTTTGTACTAAAACTGTTATTTGGGAGACTTTTGTACTAAAAATGTTATTTGGGAGACCTCTGTAGCAAAAATGTTATTTGGGAGACCTCTGTACTAAAAATGTTATTTGGGAGACCTCTGTACTACCGAAAAAATGTTATTTGGGAGACATCTGTAGCAAATATGTTATTTGGGAGACATCTGTAGCAAAAATGTTATTTGGGAGACTTCTGTAGCAAAAATGTTATTTGGGAGACCTTTGTACTTCCGTAAAAATGTTATTTGGGAGATCTCTGTACTAAAAATGTCACCAGTATGACCATATATTTCTGTCGTGCAAGTGTTTGGGAGAATCCCTCGGTTCCAGCAATGTCTTGTTCGGATTTACACTTGAAATATATATACACAGCACATAACAACACAGTATACCAAATATAATTATATTTATAATTATTTATAATTTATACATTGTATTTACAGTACATGGAAGACAAAATAACAACATTAACAATAGCCCACTTGTGTATTTTGCATATATCCCGCATATTACATACACCAAGGACAAATGTTTCTCTGTCATGTCTCAGTTTATTTTGTTGATTTACACACATTCAGTTGATATCACAGCATGGCCTGGAATGGTAACCATGACAAGCTGGTGGTATAAAGCTGGCATTGCTCCATTGCTTACAGACAAGTTGGAGACACCTTTACTGTATTTAGACTAAACAGACTCATGCAGATAATAAACACAATATTTACAAATAACAAGAGAGACATATAAAACATGATTCATCAGAGCTTCCCTACATATTTATGTGGGTGCCCATGTGACAGAGAAGTTGCAAATAGATTTAATGTATCTGTAACACACATGCAGCAATTAACAGGTACAGTTGACTATGATATATTTGCCACAGATATATTGGCGCCAATTTGAATGTTTTTACTACAGACAAATATTAGTTTCTTATACTCCATAACAGAAGGGGCCACTTACTTATTGTATCTCCATACTGCTCATAGAGATAGGGAACAGAATGACAGGTGAATGGTGGTTGTGACTGCTGATAGAGATAGGGAACAGAATGACAGGTGAATGGTGGTTGTGACTGCTGATAGAGATAGGGAACAGAATGACAGGTGAATGGTGGTTGTGACTGCTGATAGAGATAGGGAACAGAATGACAGGTGGATGGTGGTTGTGACTGCTGATAGAGATAGGGAACAGAATGACAGGTGAATGGTGGTTGTGACTGCTGATAGAGATAGGGAACAGAATGACAGGTGAATGGTGGTTGTGACTGCTGATAGAGATAGGGAACAGAATGACAGGTGAATGGTGGTTGTGACTGCTGATAGAGATAGGGAACAGAATGACAGGTGAATGGTGGTTGTGACTGCTGATAGAGATAGGGAACAGAATGACAGGTGAATGGTGGATGTGACTGCTGATAGGGAATAGAATGACAGGTGAATGGTGGTTGTGACTGCTGATAGAGATAGGGAATAGAATGACAGGTGAATGGTGGTTGTGACTGCTGATAGAGATAGGGAACAGAATGACAGGTGAATGGTGGTTGTGACTGCTGATAGAGATAGGGAACAGAATGACAGTTGAATGGTGGTTGTGACTGCTGTTATAACCAGGGAATAGAATGACAGGTGAATGGTGGTTGTGACTGCTATTATAACCAGGGAACAGAATGACAGGTGAATGATGGTTGTGACTGCTATTATAACCAGGGAATAGAATTACAGGTGAATGATGGTTGTGACAGCTGATAGAGATAGGGAACAGAATGACAGGTGAATGGTGGTTGTGACTGCTGATAGAGATAGGGAACAGAATGACAGGTGAATGGTGGTTGTGACTGCTGTTATAACCAGGGAATAGAATTACAGGTGAATGATGGTTGTGACAGCTGATAGAGATAGGGAACAGAATGACAGGTGAATGGTGGTTGTGACTGCTGTTATAACCAGGGAATAGAATTACAGGTGAATGATGGTTGTGACAGCTGATAGAGATAGGGAACATAATGACAGGTGAATGGTGGTTGTGACTGCTGTTATAACCAGGGAATATAATTACAGGTGAATGATGGTTGTGACAGCTGATAGAGATAGGGAACAGAATGACAGGTGAATGGTGGTTGTGACTGCTGTTATAACCAGGGAACAGAATGACAGGTGAATGATGGTTGTGACAGCTGATAGAGATAGGGAACAGAATGACAGGTGAATGATGGATGTGACTGCTGTTATAACCAGGGAATAGAATGACAGGTGAATGGTGGTTGTGACTGCTGTTATAACCATGGAATAGAATGACAGGTGAATGATGGATGTGACTGCTGTTATAACCAGGGAACAGAATGACAGGTGAATGGTGGTTGTGACTGCTGTTATGACCAAGGAATACAAACAATCACCAATCACAAACTACTTGATACTAAATAGTTTACATGCATACACAATATACAGCTTAGTTTATACAACTTTATGTTATCTTGTTTGTGAAACAAGGTCTTTCTACATTAGTGTAATCACTACAAACAGCATCATTAATGGCAAGAGCAGAGGCAATGTCAACCCAGAGGCAGTGTCAACCCAGAGGCAATGTCAACCCAGAGGCAATGTCAACCCAGAGGCAATGTCAACCCAGGGGCAATGTCAACCCATAGGCAATGTCAACCCAGAGCAAGAGCAGAGGCAATGTCAACCCAGAGGCAATGTCAACTCAGAGGCAATGTCAACTCAGAGGCAATGTCAACCCAGGGGCAATGTCAACCCATAGGCAATGTCAACCCAGAGCAAGAGCAGAGGCAATGTCAACCCAGAGGCAATGTCAACCCAGAGGCAATGTCAACTCAGAGGCAATGTCAACCCAGAGCAAGAGCAGAGGCAATGTCAACCCAGAGGCAATGTCAACTCAGAGGCAATGTCAACCCAGAGGCAATGTCAACCCAAGAGCAATGCAGAGGCAATGTCAACCCAGAGGCAATGTCAACCCAGAGGCAATGTCAGAGGCAATGTCAACCCAGAGCAAGAGCAGAGGCAATGTCAACCCAGAGGCAATGTCAACCCCAGAGGCAATGTCAACCCAGAGCAAGAGCAGAGGCAATGTCAACCCAGAGGCAATGTCAACCCAGAGGCAATGTCAACCCAGAGACAATGTCAACCAACCCAGAGGCAATGTCAACCCAGAGGCAATGTCAACCCAGAGCAAGAGCAGAGGCAATGTCAACCCAGAGGCAATGTCAACCCAGAGCAAGAGCAGAGGCAATGTCAACCCAGAGGCAATGTCAACCCAGAGGCAATGTCAACCCAGAGGCAATGTCAACCCTGAGGAAATGTCAACCCATAGGCAATGTCAACCCAGGGGCAAATGTCAACCCAGAGGCAATGTCAACCCAGAGCAAGAGCAGAGGCAATGTCAACCCAGAGGCAATGTCAACCCAGAGGCAATGTCAACCCAGAGCAAGAGCAGAGGCAATGTCAACCCAGAGGAAATGTCAACCCAGAGGCAATGTCAACCCAGAGGCAATGTCAACCCAGAGGCAATGTCAACCCAGAGGAAATGTCAACCCAGAGGCAATGTCAACCCAGAGGAAATGTCAACCCAGAGGCAATGTCAATCCAGAGGCAATGTCAACCCAGAGGAAATGTCAACCCAGAGGCAATGTCAACTCAGAGGCAATGTCAACCCAGAGCAAGAGCAGAGGCAATGTCAACCCAGGGGCAATGTCAACCCAGGGGCAATGTCAACCCAGAGCAAGAGCAGAGGCAATGTCAACCCAGGGGCAATGTCAACCCAGAGCAAGAGCAGAGGCAATGTCAATCCAGAGGCAATGTCAACCCAGAGGCAATGTCAACCCAGGGGCAATGTCAACCCAGAGCAAGAGCAGAGGCAATGTCAACCCAGAGGCAATGTCAACCAGAGGCAATGTCAACCCAGAGCAAGAGCAGAGGCAATGTCAACCCAGAGGCAATGTCAACCCAGAGCAAGAGCAGAGGCAATGTCAACCCAGAGGCAATGTCAACACAGGGGCAATGTCAACCCAGAGGCAATGTCAACCCATAGCAAGAGCAGGCAATGTCAACCCAGAGGCAATGTCAACCCAGAGGAAATGTCAACCCAGAGGCAATGTCAATCCAGAGGAAATGTCAACCCAGAGGCAATGTCAATCCAGAGGCAATGTCAACCCAGAGGAAATGTCAACCCAGAGGCAATGTCAACCCAGAGGAAATGTCAACCCAGAGGTAATGTCAACCCAGAGCAAGAGCAGAGGCAATGTCAACCCAGAGGCAATGTCAACCCAGAGATAATGTCAACCCAGAGGCAATGTCAACCCAGAGGCAATGACGGGCTGGGTGCAGGGGATCACAGAGCTGGTGAAGTGTAAAATGGGGCATTTAGAGAAAATAAACAACACTGAAGTTGATACCCGAGGTTAAAACCACAATGTCTCAATAACAAACCTACCACTTAATAGGGCTCATTCTAGAGAGCAGACATGGGAGTGGGCAAAACGGACGCCCCTAGGGGGCACCAATTCTACCTAAAAAAATGGTTCAAACAAAATCGTTTACAGTTAGCTACACTGGCCATTGTTAAGCACTCCTTCTATTGGCTGTTCGAGTAGCGCATTGGTTAGCGCTCGCTTCTCACCAATGCAACCAGGGTTCGATCCTCGGACCGGGGAGTATGTGAGATGGTACAGTGGTCGCCAGATCGGACAGGTGGGTTTTCTTTGGGTACTCCGGATTCCTCCCACACAAATGACCACATTTACGCTTTCATCCGCGCCAACGAGAGTGATTAATATAAGTTGTTAAAACTTGCTTCGCAATCGTTGTAAATAAAGTTTTAAAAAAAGAGTTAAAAAAACAAATAAGGATTGGACAACTCAAACTTCCGCCTTGTTGATATACAAATGACTAGAGAATACAACAGATCTTGTTATGAAAGAAGCCCAGACTACTGGTACTGAAGTCGGGAGGCACTATATGGCAATTGTAAACACAAACAGCAATGCTGTAGATTAGAATGCATTTGTGAGGTCAGCTTTTCACAGATCATACAATGAGAATCTATTTTGGAGGTTATACATTTGCAGCATTCATGTAGTCTATATTTGCTATAAGCATATGACTATGTTTTATGCAATAACTTATTGTTGTTGTTGTTGTTATATAACTCATGAAAACCTGACTCACACGAACGTAACTCGACCTACAGTATTTGTAGACAGACTATATCTAATAGAATGAAATATATAACAGATATGTACAACATACGTCCGGTCATTGATACCACATTTTGAGTTATCCTGCTAAAACGCAGACACATACAGCCAAAATCAATAACCCCATTAATAACGACAGGGGGTTCATAAACTGTCTATATTTGCAAATCAACTCTCTTAAGCAGTTTACTTTGTGCCAAACAAAGGCTTCACATACATCTTAACTCTTTCACCGCCAATGTCTCATAAAAGCGACTTTGTATAGAGTATAGTATAGAACCCGATCAGACAGAACAGAACATGAAGTCTGATCAGGCTATATGCTGATTGCTCTTCAGACAGTGGAGCTGAAGCACCTGTCCGAATAGCAAACAACATAGATCCTGATCAGACGCGGCGCTACGCCATGGCTGATCTGGATCTATGTTGTTTGCACATGCTCTGAATTTATTCGGCGCTGAAAGAGTTAATCAAATTAAATAATTGTTCCCAAATATAAACTTTGACATAATCTCAAATACTGTGCATTCAAAGTACAAACTCATGAAATCAACACCGCCAGCGAAATAACGTCCAGGTGATCTAACCCTTTCCCACTTAGAATCGTCTCTTGAGACCGTCACCACTACAACATACACTGTCAATGTCACCACCACTACAACATACACTGTCAATGTCACCATCACTACAACATACACTGTCAATGTCACCACCACTACAACATACACTGTCAATGTCACCACCACTACAACATACACTGTCAATGTCACCATCACTACAACATACACTGTCAATGTCATCACCACTACAACATACACTGTCAATGTCACCATCACTACAACATACACTGTCAATGTCACCATCACTACAACATACACTGTCAATGTCACCATCACTACAACATACACTGTCAATGTCACCACCACTACAACATACACTGTCAATGTCACCATCACTACAACATACACTGTCAATGTCACCATCATTACAACATACACTGTCAATGTCATCACCACTACAACATACACTGTCAATGTCACCATCACTACAACATACACTGTCAATGTCACCATCATTACAACATACACTGTCAATGTCATCACCACTACAACATACACTGTCAATGTCACCATCACTACAACATACACTGTCAATGTCACCATCATTACAACATACACTGTCAATGTCACCATCACTACAACATACACTGTCAATGTCACCATCACTACAACATACACTGTCAATGTCATCACCACTACAACATACACTGTCAATGTCATCACCACTACAACATACACTGTCAATGTCACCATCACTACAACATACACTGTCAATGTCATCACCACTACAACATACACTGTCAATGTCACCACCACTACAACATACACTGTCAATGTCACCATCATTACAACATACACTGTCAATGTCACCATCACTACAACATACACTGTCAATGTCACCATCACTACAACATACACTGTCAATGTCACCATCATTACAACATACACTGTCAATGTCATCACCACTACAACATACACTGTCAATGTCACCATCACTACAACATACACTGTCAATGTCACCATCATTACAACATACACTGTCAATGTCACCATCATTACAACATACACTGTCAATGTCACCATCACTACAACATACACTGTCAATGTCACCATCATTACAACATACACTGTCAATGTCATCACCACTACAACATACACTGTCGATGTCACCATCATTACAACATACACTGTCAATGTCACCATCACTACAACATACACTGTCAATGTCATCACCACTACAACATACACTGTCAATGTCACCATCACTACAACATACACTGTCAATGTCATCACCACTACAACATACACTGTCAATGTCATCACCACTACAACATACACTGTCAATGTCACCATCACTACAACATACACTGTCAATGTCACCATCACTACAACATACACTGTCAATGTCACCATCACTACAACATACACTGTCAATGTCATCACCACTACAACATACACTGTCAATGTCACCATCACTACAACATACACTGTCAATGTCATCACCACTACAACATACACTGTCGATGTCATCATCACTACAACATACACTGTCAATGTCATCATCACTACAACATACACTGTCAATGTCACCATCACTACAACATACACTGTCAATGTCATCACCACTACAACATACACTGTCGATGTCACCATCACTACAACATACACTGTCAATGTCATCATCACTACAACATACACTGTCAATGTCACCATCACTACAACATACACTGTCAATGTCACCATCACTACAACATACACTGTCAATGTCACCACCACTACAACATACACTGTCGATGTCACCATCACTACAACATACACTGTCAATGTCACCATCACTACAACATACACTGTCAATGTCATCATCACTACAACATACACTGTCAATGTCACCATCACTACAACATACACTGTCAATGTAGAAGCCAAATCAACGTAATTAATAGTTGAGAATCTCACATGGTCCCAGCAATACCTGTGGAGGTGGGGTAGATATGCTGACTGGATACTGTATGTATGGAGATATAGTACTATACATGTATTAACTTATATATCTGTGGAGGTATCTGACTGGTTACCTGTGTTTACTGTTTCCCGACCAATCAGTTGTCTACACGTCCCCTGACCCTGATTCTTTTATGAAATTTAGAAAACTAAGAAATTCAAAATTTGTTTTTCACATTTTTCTGTGCCCAAGAGTATGGTATAAAAAAAATTCAAAAATCCCTACTGACCGACCCTTTTTTTTTTAAATGTTTGCATGAAACAGTAAACATAGGTCGTTTTTTTACCGTATCCACTGATTGACAGTTAAATGTCTGTCATAGAGCGGTGGAACCTATGATCGGCGTATTCCTATGATCGGCGTATTCCTATGATCGGCGTATTCCTATGATCGGCGTATTCCTATGATCGGCGTATTTGTGCATTTACATCCGTATTTAAAATATTTATATAGTTCTAGGCTAATTTCGCTGACAGAGTTGAAGCATGGTTCAATAGCATTCCGTTGCGTGTATCGGTAGCCTGATGCAACTGTCACGTGACTGGTCCATATACGACGAATATAAACAAACAAATCATTGGGAGAATATTTCCACCGAAAATGTGTATGAGCAATTCATGTAGCTATCCGAATTTAAAAAATCTACACCTAACCCGAAAAATAGTTTCTATACCATTTCTGATTAAGACCAATACGTGTTTTTATTCAATGATGTACTATATCAAAATAAGATATTCAACAAGTTATGGTGGATAAATAAAAAATAACAAGTACGCCGTGCATAGGTGCCCTGAAGTCTTGAGTTCCCCATATAAACGGGTGCCGACCCGACACCGTTACGATAGCTGAATTGAGCAGCAAGGTCACGTGACGAAGCTAAACTGTCAACAAAAGCTTTTTGAAAGTTATTTTCACGAGTTAAGAAAATAATAATATACGGCACGTGTAATTAACATTTTATACTGGTCATTATATGTGGGATTTACGCCGAGCATAGGTTCCACCACTCTATATATAAAGTATATTATCAGTAAATCTCTATGTAGGAAAGGGTTAATCATTGCATCCATCCTAGAGTTTTTAAGTTGTAGACAACGTTGCATGTTGTCAGTAGGTCATGATGTCCTGGAATCATAGATCATCTTGAATGCCTGAAAGAATAAATAAACTTCCCATTTATCTAGCTATAATTTCATACACTTATTATATATTTTGGTCTTACTACTATTA